>JAJOZX010020927.1:0-39481 GCA_023014485.1 Bathynomus jamesi
TAAAAATGATTAGAATTTACTATTTAATTTATATCATAATTTTCCAAATAATCTTAAATGTACACTTAAAATATTGTAAAAATTATTGGAATTTACTATTTAATTCATGTCATAATTGAATATCACTGAAACTTTAAAAAAAAAATCCGTTCATTTCGACTATTTTAACAAGAATTATTGAAATCCTATCTAAAAATAAAGACTGGGAGTGTGGCTCTCTTTGAAATACTTTGAAACAATTTTCTAATGTTTGGCAAGAAACTCCTTTATTGTATTTGGTTCTAGAAATAATGTCAAATGAAGCATAATGAAGCACAATAGATTACAGTTTTTCATTTAAGAAAAACGATATTAAAAATTTTCACATTTCGAAAAGTTGCTTTTCTCTATGTTAAACACCGAATTTTCAGCATAAGCTTAAATGTACACTTAAAATACAGTAAAAATAATTAGAATTTACTACTTAATTTATATCATAATTGAAGAGTATAGAAACTTTCATAAAAAAATCCATTCATTTCGACCATTTTAACAAGAATTATTCAAATGTTGACTAAAAATAAAGAGTGGGGAGTATGGCTCTCTTCAATAACTTTAAAACAATTTTTTAATGTTTGGCAAGAAACTCCTTTATTATATTTGGTTGGAGAAAATAATGTCAATGAAGCATAATGAAGCATAATGAAGCATAATAGATTAGAGTTTTTCATTTAAGAAAACGTTAATAAAATTTTTACATTTCCGAAAATTGCTTTTATCTATGTTAAAAATCGAATTTTCAACATAAGTTTAAATGTACACTTAAATATAGTAAAAATGATTAGAATTTACTATTTAATTTATATCATAATTCAATAGTGTAGAAACTTTCATAAAAAATCTATTAATTTTTACTATTTTAAGAAGAAGCCTTGAAATTCCGTCTAAAAGTAAAGACTGTGGAGGGTGGCTCTCTTTGAATAACTATAAGACGATTTTCAAATTTTTCGACAGAAACTCCTTTATTATATTGGGTTGTACAAAATAATGTCAAATGAAGCATAAAATCTCCAAAAAAATTTTAGTCAATAAGGGAACGTAATAGATTACAATTTTTCATTTAAGGAAAACGATATTCAAAATTTTTACATTTCCGAAAGTTCCTTTTCTCTATGTTAAAAACCGAATTTTCAACATAAGCTTAAATGTACACATAAATATAGTAAAAATGATTAGAATTTACTATTTAATTTATATCATAATTCAGTAGTATAGAAACTTTCATAAAAAATGTATTAATTTCGACTATTTTAAGAAGAAGCCTTGAAATTCCGTCAAAACGTAAAGACTGTGGAGGGTGGCTCTCTTTGAATAACTATAAGACGATTTTCAAATTTTTCGCAAGAAACTCCTTTATTGTATTGGGTTGTAGAAAATAATGTCAAATGAAGCATAAAATCTCAAAAAAATTTTAGTCAATAAGGGAACGTATTAGATTACAGTTTTTCATTTAAGAAAAACGATATTCAAATTTTTTCTTTTCCGAAAGTTGCTTTTCTCTATGTTTCAAACCGAATTTTCAAAATAAGCTTAAATGTACACTTAAAATATGGTAAAAATGATTGGAATTTACTATTTAATTTATGTCATAATTGAATATTATTGAAACTTTAAAAAAAAATCCGTTCATTTCGACTATTTTAACAAGAATTATTGAAATCCTGTCTAAAAATAAAGACTGGGGAGTGTGGCTCTCTTTGAAATACTTTGAAACAATTTTCTAATGTTTGGCAAGAAACTCCTTTATTTATTTGGTTGCAGAAAATAATGTCAAATGAAGCATAATGAAGCACAATAGATTACAGTTTTTCATTTAAGAAAAACGATATTCAAATTTTCAAATTTCCAAAATTGCTTTTCTCTATGTTAAACCCGGAATTTTCAGCATAAGCTTAAATGTACACTTAAAATACAGTAAAAATAATTAGAATTTACTACTTAATTTCTATCATAATTGAAGAGTATAGAAACTTTCATAAAAAAATCCATTCATTTCGACCATTTTAACAAGAATTATTCAAATGTTTGTCTAAAAATAAAGAGTGGGGAGTGGCTCTCTTTCAATAACTTTAAACAATTTTTTAATGTTTGGCAAGAAACTCCTTTATTATATTTGGTTGGAGAAAATAATGTCAAATGAAGCATAATGAAGCATAATGAAGCATAATAGATTAGAGTTTTTCTTTAAGAAAAACGTTAATAAAAATTTTACATTTCCGAAAATTGCTTTTATCTATGTTAAAAATCGAATTTTCAACATAAGTTTAAATGTACACTTAAAATATAGTAAAAATGATTAGAATTTACTATTTACTTTATATCATAATTCAATAGTATAGAAACTTTCATAAAAAAATCTATTCATTTTGACTATTTTAAGAAGAAGCCTTGAAATTCCGTCTAAAAGTAA
Source organism: Bathynomus jamesi (assembly GCA_023014485.1). Taxonomy (NCBI): domain Eukaryota; kingdom Metazoa; phylum Arthropoda; class Malacostraca; order Isopoda; family Cirolanidae; genus Bathynomus; species Bathynomus jamesi. The sequence goes on from JAJOZX010020927.1 coordinate 2,450, forward strand.
AGACTGTGGAGGGTGCTCTCTTTGAATAACTATAAGACGATTTTCAAATTTTTCGCCAGAAACTCCTTATATATTGGGTTGTAGAAAATAATGTCAAATGAAGCGTAAAATCTCCAAAAAATTTTAGTCAATAAGGGAACGTAATAGATTACAATTTTTCATTTAAGGAAAACGATATTCAAAATTTTTACATTTCCGAAAGTTCCTTTTCTCTATGTTAAAAACCGAATTTTCAACATAAACTTAAATGTACACATAAATATAGTAAAAATGATTAGAATTTACTATTTAATTTTATCATAATTTTCCAAATAATCTTAAATGTACACTTAAAATATTGTAAAAATTATTGGAATTTACTATTTAATTCATGTCATAATTGAATATCACTGAAACTTTAAAAAAAAAATCCGTTCATTTCGACTATTTTAACAAGAATTATTGAAATCCTATCTAAAAATAAAGACTGGGGAGTGTGGCTCTCTTTGAAATACTTTGAAACAATTTTCTAATGTTTGGCAAGAAACTCCTTTATTGTATTTGGTTCTAGAAAATAATGTCAAATGAAGCATAATGAAGCACAATAGATTACAGTTTTTCATTTAAGAAAAACGATATTAAAAATTTTCACATTTCGAAAAGTTGCTTTTCTCTATGTTAAACACGAATTTTCAGCATAAGCTTAAATGTACACTTAAAATACAGTAAAAATAATTAGAATTTACTACTTAATTTATATCATAATTGAAGAGTATAGAAACTTTCATAAAAAAATCCATTCATTTCGACCATTTTAACAAGAATTATTCAAATGTTGACTAAAAATAAAGAGTGGGGAGTATGGCTCTCTTTCAATAACTTTAAAACAATTTTTTAATGTTTGGCAAGAAACTCCTTTATTATATTTGGTTGGAGAAAATAATGTCAAATGAAGCATAATGAAGCATAATGAAGCATAATAGATTAGAGTTTTTCTTTAAGAAAAACGTTAATAAAATTTTACATTTCCGAAAATTGCTTTTATCTATGTTAAAAATCGAATTTTCAACATAAGTTTAAATGTACACTTAAAATATAGTAAAAATGATTAGAATTTACTATTTACTTTATATCATAATTCAATAGTATAGAAACTTTCATAAAAAAATCTATTCATTTTGACTATTTTAAGAAGAAGCCTTGAAATTCCGTCTAAAAGTAAAGACTGTGGAGGGTTGCTCTCTTTGAATAACTATAAGACGATTTTCAAATTTTTCGCCAGAAACTCCTTTATTATATTGGGTTGTAGAAAATAATGTCAAATGAAGCGTAAAATCTCCAAAAAATTTTAGTCAATAAGGGAACGTAATAGATTACAATTTTTCATTTAAGGAAAACGATATTCAAAATTTTTACATTTCCGAAAGTTCCTTTTCTCTATGTTAAAAACCGAATTTTCAACATAAACTTAAATGTACACATAAATATAGTAAAAATGATTAGAATTTACTATTTAATTTATATCATAATTTTCCAAATAATCTTAAATGTACACTTAAAATATTGTAAAAATTATTGGAATTTACTATTTAATTCATGTCATAATTGAATATCACTGAAACTTTAAAAAAAAAATCCGTTCATTTCGACTATTTTAACAAGAATTATTGAAATCCTATCTAAAAATAAAGACTGGGGAGTGTGGCTCTCTTTGAAATACTTTGAAACAATTTTCTAATGTTTGGCAAGAAACTCCTTTATTGTATTTGGTTCTAGAAAATAATGTCAAATGAAGCATAATGAAGCACAATAGATTACAGTTTTTCATTTAAGAAAAACGATATTAAAAATTTTCACATTTCGAAAAGTTGCTTTTCTCTATGTTAAACACCGAATTTTCAGCATAAGCTTAAATGTACACTTAAAATACAGTAAAAATAATTAGAATTTACTACTTAATTTATATCATAATTGAAGAGTATAGAAACTTTCATAAAAAAATCCATTCATTTCGACCATTTTAACAAGAATTATTCAAATGTTGACTAAAAATAAAGAGTGGGGAGTATGGCTCTCTTTCAATAACTTTAAAACAATTTTTTAATGTTTGGCAAGAAACTCCTTTATTATATTTGGTTGGAGAAAATAATGTCAAACGAAGCATAATGAAGCATAATGAAGCATAATAGATTAGAGTTTTTCATTTAAGAAAAACGTTAATAAAAATTTTTACATTTCCGAAAATTGCTTTTATCTATGTTAAAAATCGAATTTTCAACATAAGTTTAAATGTACACTTAAAATATAGTAAAAATGATTAGAATTTACTATTTAATTTATATCATAATTCAATAGTGTAGAAACTTTCATAAAAAATCTATTAATTTTTACTATTTTAAGAAGAAGCCTTGAAATTCCGTCTAAAAGTAAAGACTGAGGAGGGTGGCTCTCTTTGAATAACTATAAGACGATTTTCAAATTTTTCGACAGAAACTCCTTTATTATATTGGGTTGTACAAAATAATGTCAAATGAAGCATAAAATCTCCAAAAAATTTTAGTCAATAAGGGAACGTAATAGATTACAATTTTTCATTTAAGGAAAACGATATTCAAAATTTTTACATTTCCGAAAGTTCCTTTTCTCTATGTTAAAAACCGAATTTTCAACATAAGCTTAAATGTACACATAAATATAGTAAAAATGATTAGAATTTACTATTTAATTTATATCATAATTCAGTAGTATAGAAACTTTCATAAAAAAATGTATTAATTTCGACTATTTTAAGAAGAAGCCTTGAAATTCCGTCAAAACTAAAGACTGTGGAGGGTGGCTCTCTTTGAATAACTATAAGACGATTTTCAAATTTTTCGCCAGAAACTCCTTTATTGTATTGGGTTGTACAAAATAATGTCAAATGAAGCATAAAATCTCAAAAAAATTTTAGTCAATAAGGGAACGTAATAGATTACAATTTTTCATTTAAGGAAAACGATATTCAAAATTTTTACATTTCCGAAAGTTCCTTTTCTCTATGTTAAAAACCGAATTTTCAACATAAGCTTAAATGTACACATAAATATAGTAAAAATTTTAGAATTTACTATTTAATTTATATCATAATTCAGTAGTATAGAAACTTTCATAAAAAAATGTATTAATTTCGACTATTTTATGAAGAAGCCTTGAAATTCCGTCAAAACGTAAAGACTGTGGAGGGTGGCTCTCTTTGAATAACTATAAGACGATTTTCAAATTTTTCGCAAGAAACTCCTTTATTGTATTGGGTTGTAGAAAATAATGTCAAATGAAGCATAAAATCTCAAAAAAATTTTAGTCAATAAGGGAACGTATTAGATTACAGTTTTTCATTTAAGAAAAACGATATTCAAATTTTTTACTTTTCCGAAAGTTGCTTTTCTCTATGTTTCAAACCGAATTTTCAAAATAAGCTTAAATGTACACTTAAAATATGGTAAAAATGATTGGAATTTACTATTTAATTTATGTCATAATTGAATATTATTGAAACTTTAAAAAAAAAATCCGTTCATTTCGACTATTTTAACAAGAATTATTGAAATCCTGTCTAAAAATAAAGACTGGGGAGTGTGGCTCTCTTTGAAATACTTTGAAACAATTTTCTAATGTTTGGCAAGAAACTCCTTTATTTATTTGGTTGCAGAAAATAATGTCAAATGAAGCATAATGAAGCACAATAGATTACAGTTTTTCATTTAAGAAAAACGATATTCAAATTTTCAAATTTCCAAAAGTTGCTTTTCTCTATGTTAAACCCGGAATTTTCAGCATAAGCTTAAATGTACACTTAAAATACAGTAAAAATAATTAGAATTTACTACTTAATTTCTATCATAATTGAAGAGTATAGAAACTTTCATAAAAAAATCCATTCATTTCGACCATTTTAACAAGAATTATTCAAATGTTGTCTAAAAATAAAGAGTGGGGAGTATGGCTCTCTTTCAATAACTTTAAAACAATTTTTTAATGTTTGGCAAGAAACTCCTTTATTATATTTGGTTGGAGAAAATAATGTCAAATGAAGCATAATGAAGCATAATGAAGCATAATAGATTAGAGTTTTTCATTTAAGAAAAACGTTAATAAAAATTTTACATTTCCGAAAATTGCTTTTATCTATGTTAAAAATCGAATTTTCAACATAAGTTTAAATGTACACTTAAAATATAGTAAAAATGATTAGAATTTACTATTTACTTTATATCATAATTCAATAGTATAGAAACTTTCATAAAAAATCTATTCATTTTGACTATTTTAAGAAGAAGCCTTGAAATTCCGTCTAAAAGTAAAGACTGTGGAGGGTGCTCTCTTTGAATAACTATAAGACGATTTTCAAATTTTTCGCCAGAAACTCCTTTATTATATTGGGTTGTAGAAAATAATGTCAAATGAAGCGTAAAATCTCCAAAAAATTTTAGTCAATAAGGGAACGTAATAGATTACAATTTTTCATTTAAGGAAAACGATATTCAAAATTTTTACATTTCCGAAAGTTCCTTTTCTCTATGTTAAAAACCGAATTTTCAACATAAACTTAAATGTACACATAAATATAGTAAAAATGATTAGAATTTACTATTTAATTTATATCATAATTTTCCAAATAATCTTAAATGTACACTTAAAATATTGTAAAAATTATTGGAATTTACTATTTAATTCATGTCATAATTGAATATCACTGAAACTTTAAAAAAAAAATCCGTTCATTTCGACTATTTTAACAAGAATTATTGAAATCCTATCTAAAAATAAAGACTGGGGAGTGTGGCTCTCTTTGAAATACTTTGAAACAATTTTCTAATGTTTGGCAAGAAACTCCTTTATTGTATTTGGTTCTAGAAAATAATGTCAAATGAAGCATAATGAAGCACAATAGATTACAGTTTTTCATTTAAGAAAAACGATATTAAAAATTTTCACATTTCGAAAAGTTGCTTTTCTCTATGTTAAACACCGAATTTTCAGCATAAGCTTAAATGTACACTTAAAATACAGTAAAAATAATTAGAATTTACTACTTAATTTATATCATAATTGAAGAGTATAGAAACTTTCATAAAAAAATCCATTCATTTCGACCATTTTAACAAGAATTATTCAAATGTTGACTAAAAATAAAGAGTGGGGAGTATGGCTCTCTTTCAATAACTTTAAAACAATTTTTTAATGTTTGGCAAGAAACTCCTTTATTATATTTGGTTGGAGAAAATAATGTCAAATGAAGCATAATGAAGCATAATGAAGCATAATAGATTAGAGTTTTTCATTTAAGAAAAACGTTAATAAAAATTTTTACATTTCCGAAAATTGCTTTTATCTATGTTAAAAATCGAATTTTCAACATAAGTTTAAATGTACACTTAAAATATAGTAAAAATGATTAGAATTTACTATTTAATTTATATCATAATTCAATAGTGTAGAAACTTTCATAAAAAATCTATTAATTTTTACTATTTTAAGAAGAAGCCTTGAAATTCCGTCTAAAAGTAAAGACTGTGGAGGGTGGCTCTCTTTGAATAACTATAAGACGATTTTCAAATTTTTCGACAGAAACTCCTTTATTATATTGGGTTGTACAAAATAATGTCAAATGAAGCATAAAATCTCCAAAAAATTTTAGTCAATAAGGGAACGTAATAGATTACAATTTTTCATTTAAGGAAAACGATATTCAAAATTTTTACATTTCCGAAAGTTCCTTTTCTCTATGTTAAAAACCGAATTTTCAACATAAGCTTAAATGTACACATAAATATAGTAAAAATGATTAGAATTTACTATTTAATTTATATCATAATTCAGTAGTATAGAAACTTTCATAAAAAAATGTATTAATTTCGACTATTTTAAGAAGAAGCCTTGAAATTCCGTCAAAACGTAAAGACTGTGGAGGGTGGCTCTCTTTGAATAACTATAAGACGATTTTCAAATTTTTCGCCAGAAACTCCTTTATTGTATTGGGTTGTACAAAATAATGTCAAATGAAGCATAAAATCTCAAAAAAATTTTAGTCAATAAGGGAACGTAATAGATTACAATTTTTCATTTAAGGAAAACGATATTCAAAATTTTTACATTTCCGAAAGTTCCTTTTCTCTATGTTAAAACCGAATTTTCAACATAAGCTTAAATGTACACATAAATATAGTAAAAATTATTAGAATTTACTATTTAATTTATATCATAATTCAGTAGTATAGAAACTTTCATAAAAAAATGTATTAATTTCGACTATTTTATGAAGAAGCCTTGAAATTCCGTCAAAACGTAAAGACTGTGGAGGGTGGCTCTCTTTGAATAACTATAAGACGATTTTCAAATTTTTCGCAAGAAACTCCTTTATTGTATTGGGTTGTAGAAAATAATGTCAAATGAAGCATAAAATCTCAAAAAAATTTTAGTCAATAAGGGAACGTATTAGATTACAGTTTTTCATTTAAGAAAAACGATATTCAAATTTTTTACTTTTCCGAAAGTTGCTTTTCTCTATGTTTCAAACCGAATTTTCAAAATAAGCTTAAATGTACACTTAAAATATGGTAAAAATGATTGGAATTTACTATTTAATTTATGTCATAATTGAATATTATTGAAACTTTAAAAAAAAATCCGTTCATTTCGACTATTTTAACAAGAATTATTGAAATCCTGTCTAAAAATAAAGACTGGGGAGTGTGGCTCTCTTTGAAATACTTTGAAACAATTTTCTAATGTTTGGCAAGAAACTCCTTTATTGTTTTGGTTGCAGAAAATAATGTCAAATGAAGCATAATGAAGCACAATAGATTACAGTTTTTCATTTAAGAAAAACGATATTCAAAATTTTCAAATTTCCAAAAGTTGCTTTTCTCTATGTTAAACCCGGAATTTTCAGCATAAGCTTAAATGTACACTTAAAATACAGTAAAAATAATTAGAATTTACTACTTAATTTCTATCATAATTGAAGAGTATAGAAACTTTCATAAAAAAATCCATTCATTTCGACCATTTTAACAAGAATTATTCAAATGTTGTCTAAAAATAAAGAGTGGGGAGTATGGCTCTCTTTCAATAACTTTAAAACAATTTTTTAATGTTTGGCAAGAAACTCCTTTATTATATTTGGTTGGAGAAAATAATGTCAAATGAAGCATAATGAAGCATAATGAAGCATAATAGATTAGAGTTTTTCTTTAAGAAAAACGTTAATAAAAATTTTACATTTCCGAAAATTGCTTTTATCTATGTTAAAAATCGAATTTTCAACATAAGTTTAAATGTACACTTAAAAATAGTAAAAATGATTAGAATTTACTATTTACTTTATATCATAATTCAATAGTATAGAAACTTTCATAAAAAATCTATTCATTTTGACTATTTTAAGAAGAAGCCTTGAAATTCCGTCTAAAAGTAAAGACTGTGGAGGGTTGCTCTCTTTGAATAACTATAAGACGATTTTCAAATTTTTCGCCAGAAACTCCTTTATTATATTGGGTTGTAGAAAATAATGTCAAATGAAGCGTAAAATCTCCAAAAAATTTTAGTCAATAAGGGAACGTAATAGATTACAATTTTTCATTTAAGGAAAACGATATTCAAAATTTTTACATTTCCGAAAGTTCCTTTTCTCTATGTTAAAAACCGAATTTTCAACATAAACTTAAATGTACACATAAATATAGTAAAAATGATTAGAATTTACTATTTAATTTATATCATAATTTTCCAAATAATCTTAAATGTACACTTAAAATATTGTAAAAATTATTGGAATTTACTATTTAATTCATGTCATAATTGAATATCACTGAAACTTTAAAAAAAAATCCGTTCATTTCGACTATTTTAACAAGAATTATTGAAATCCTATCTAAAAATAAAGACTGGGGAGTGTGGCTCTCTTTGAAATACTTTGAAACAATTTTCTAATGTTTGGCAAGAAACTCCTTTATTGTATTTGGTTCTAGAAAATAATGTCAAATGAAGCATAATGAAGCACAATAGATTACAGTTTTTCATTTAAGAAAAACGATATTAAAAATTTTCACATTTCGAAAAGTTGCTTTTCTCTATGTTAAACACCGAATTTTCAGCATAAGCTTAAATGTACACTTAAAATACAGTAAAATAATTAGAATTTACTACTTAATTTATATCATAATTGAAGAGTATAGAAACTTTCATAAAAAAATCCATTCATTTCGACCATTTTAACAAGAATTATTCAAATGTTGACTAAAAATAAAGAGTGGGGAGTATGGCTCTCTTTCAATAACTTTAAAACAATTTTTTAATGTTTGGCAAGAAACTCCTTTATTATATTTGGTTGGAGAAAATAATGTCAAATGAAGCATAATGAAGCATAATGAAGCATAATAGATTAGAGTTTTTCATTTAAGAAAAACGTTAATAAAAATTTTTACATTTCCGAAAATTGCTTTTATCTATGTTAAAAATCGAATTTTCAACATAAGTTTAAATGTACACTTAAAATATAGTAAAAATGATTAGAATTTACTATTTAATTTATATCATAATTCAATAGTGTAGAAACTTTCATAAAAAATCTATTAATTTTTACTATTTTAAGAAGAAGCCTTGAAATTCCGTCTAAAAGTAAAGACTGTGGAGGGTGGCTCTCTTTGAATAACTATAAGACGATTTTCAAATTTTTCGACAGAAACTCCTTTATTATATTGGGTTGTACAAAATAATGTCAAATGAAGCATAAAATCTCCAAAAAATTTTAGTCAATAAGGGAACGTAATAGATTACAATTTTTCATTTAAGGAAAACGATATTCAAAATTTTTACATTTCCGAAAGTTCCTTTTCTCTATGTTAAAAACCGAATTTTCAACATAAGCTTAAATGTACACATAAATATAGTAAAAATGATTAGAATTTACTATTTAATTTATATCATAATTCAGTAGTATAGAAACTTTCATAAAAAAATGTATTAATTTCGACTATTTTAAGAAGAAGCCTTGAAATTCCGTCAAAACGTAAGACTGTGGAGGGTGGCTCTCTTTGAATAACTATAAGACGATTTTCAAATTTTTCGCCAGAAACTCCTTTATTGTATTGGGTTGTACAAATAATGTCAAATGAAGCATAAAATCTCAAAAAAATTTTAGTCAATAAGGGAACGTAATAGATTACAATTTTTCATTTAAGGAAAACGATATTCAAAATTTTTACATTTCCGAAAGTTCCTTTTCTCTATGTTAAAAACCGAATTTTCAACATAAGCTTAAATGTACACATAAATATAGTAAAAATTATTAGAATTTACTATTTAATTTATATCATAATTCAGTAGTATAGAAACTTTCATAAAAAAATGTATTAATTTCGACTATTTTATGAAGAAGCCTTGAAATTCCGTCAAAACGTAAAGACTGTGGAGGGTGGCTCTCTTTGAATAACTATAAGACGATTTTCAAATTTTTCGCAAGAAACTCCTTTATTGTATTGGGTTGTAGAAAATAATGTCAAATGAAGCATAAAATCTCAAAAAAATTTTAGTCAATAAGGGAACGTATTAGATTACAGTTTTTCATTTAAGAAAAACGATATTCAAATTTTTTACTTTTCCGAAAGTTGCTTTTCTCTATGTTTCAAACCGAATTTTCAAAATAAGCTTAAATGTACACTTAAAATATGGTAAAAATGATTGGAATTTACTATTTAATTTATGTCATAATTGAATATTATTGAAACTTTAAAAAAAAATCCGTTCATTTCGACTATTTTAACAAGAATTATTGAAATCCTGTCTAAAAATAAAGACTGGGGAGTGTGGCTCTCTTTGAAATACTTTGAAACAATTTTCTAATGTTTGGCAAGAAACTCCTTTATTGTATTTGGTTGCAGAAAATAATGTCAAATGAAGCATAATGAAGCACAATAGATTACAGTTTTTCATTTAAGAAAACGATATTCAAATTTTCAAATTTCCAAAAGTTGCTTTTCTCTATGTTAAACCCGGAATTTTCAGCATAAGCTTAAATGTACACTTAAAATACAGTAAAAATAATTAGAATTTACTACTTAATTTCTATCATAATTGAAGAGTATAGAAACTTTCATAAAAAAATCCATTCATTTCGACCATTTTAACAAGAATTATTCAAATGTTGTCTAAAAATAAAGAGTGGGGAGTATGGCTCTCTTTCAATAACTTTAAAACAATTTTTTAATGTTTGGCAAGAAACTCCTTTATTATATTTGGTTGGAGAAAATAATGTCAAATGAAGCATAATGAAGCATAATGAAGCATAATAGATTAGAGTTTTTCATTTAAGAAAAACGTTAATAAAAATTTTTACATTTCCGAAAATTGCTTTTATCTATGTTAAAAATCGAATTTTCAACATAAGTTTAAATGTACACTTAAAATATAGTAAAAATGATTAGAATTTACTATTTACTTTATATCATAATTCAATAGTATAGAAACTTTCATAAAAAATCTATTCATTTTGACTATTTTAAGAAGAAGCCTTGAAATTCCGTCTAAAAGTAAAGACTGTGGAGGGTGCTCTCTTTGAATAACTATAAGACGATTTTCAAATTTTTCGCAGAAACTCCTTTATTATATTGGGTTGTAGAAAATAATGTCAAATGAAGCGTAAAATCTCCAAAAAATTTTAGTCAATAAGGGAACGTAATAGATTACAATTTTTCATTTAAGGAAAACGATATTCAAAATTTTTACATTTCCGAAAGTTCCTTTTCTCTATGTTAAAAACCGAATTTTCAACATAAACTTAAATGTACACATAAATATAGTAAAAATGATTAGAATTTACTATTTAATTTATATCATAATTTTCCAAATAATCTTAAATGTACACTTAAAATATTGTAAAAATTATTGGAATTTACTATTTAATTCATGTCATAATTGAATATCACTGAAACTTTAAAAAAAAAATCCGTTCATTTCGACTATTTTAACAAGAATTATTGAAATCCTATCTAAAAATAAAGACTGGGGAGTGTGGCTCTCTTTGAAATACTTTGAAACAATTTTCTAATGTTTGGCAAGAAACTCCTTTATTGTATTTGGTTCTAGAAAATAATGTCAAATGAAGCATAATGAAGCACAATAGATTACAGTTTTTCATTTAAGAAAAACGATATTAAAAATTTTCACATTTCGAAAAGTTGCTTTTCTCTATGTTAAACACCGAATTTTCAGCATAAGCTTAAATGTACACTTAAAATACAGTAAAAATAATTAGAATTTACTACTTAATTTATATCATAATTGAAGAGTATAGAAACTTTCATAAAAAAATCCATTCATTTCGACCATTTTAACAAGAATTATTCAAATGTTGACTAAAAATAAAGAGTGGGGAGTATGGCTCTCTTTCAATAACTTTAAAACAATTTTTTAATGTTTGGCAAGAAACTCCTTTATTATATTTGGTTGGAGAAAATAATGTCAAATGAAGCATAATGAAGCATAATGAAGCATAATAGATTAGAGTTTTTCATTTAAGAAAAACGTTAATAAAAATTTTTACATTTCCGAAAATTGCTTTTATCTATGTTAAAAATCGAATTTTCAACATAAGTTTAAATGTACACTTAAAATATAGTAAAAATGATTAGAATTTACTATTTAATTTATATCATAATTCAATAGTGTAGAAACTTTCATAAAAAATCTATTAATTTTTACTATTTTAAGAAGAAGCCTTGAAATTCCGTCTAAAAGTAAAGACTGTGGAGGGTGGCTCTCTTTGAATAACTATAAGACGATTTTCAAATTTTCGACAGAAACTCCTTTATTATATTGGGTTGTACAAAATAATGTCAAATGAAGCATAAAATCTCCAAAAAATTTAGTCAATAGGGAACGTAATAGATTACAATTTTTCATTTAAGGAAAACGATATTCAAAATTTTTACATTTCCGAAAGTTCCTTTTCTCTATGTTAAAAACCGAATTTTCAACATAAGCTTAAATGTACACATAAATATAGTAAAAATGATTAGAATTTACTATTTAATTTATATCATAATTCAGTAGTATAGAAACTTTCATAAAAAATGTATTAATTTCGACTATTTTAAGAAGAGCCTTGAAATTCCGTCAAAACGTAAAGACTGTGGAGGTGGCTCTCTTTGAATAACTATAAGACGATTTTCAAATTTTTCGCCAGAAACTCCTTTATTGTATTGGGTTGTACAAAATAATGTCAAATGAAGCATAAAATCTCAAAAAAATTTTAGTCAATAAGGGAACGTAATAGATTACAATTTTTCATTTAAGGAAAACGATATTCAAAATTTTTACATTTCCGAAAGTTCCTTTTCTCTATGTTAAAAACCGAATTTTCAACATAAGCTTAAATGTACACATAAATATAGTAAAAATTATTAGAATTTACTATTTAATTTATATCATAATTCAGTAGTATAGAAACTTTCATAAAAAAATGTATTAATTTCGACTATTTTATGAAGAAGCCTTGAAATTCCGTCAAAACGTAAAGACTGTGGAGGGTGGCTCTCTTTGAATAACTATAAGACGATTTTCAAATTTTTCGCAGAAACTCCTTTATTGTATTGGGTTGTAGAAAATAATGTCAAATGAAGCATAAAATCTCAAAAAAATTTTAGTCAATAAGGGAACGTATTAGATTACAGTTTTTCATTTAAGAAAAACGATATTCAAATTTTTTACTTTTCCGAAAGTTGCTTTTCTCTATGTTTCAAACCGAATTTTCAAAATAAGCTTAAATGTACACTTAAAATATGGTAAAAATGATTGGAATTTACTATTTAATTTATGTCATAATTGAATATTATTGAAACTTAAAAAAAAAATCCGTTCATTTCGACTATTTTAACAAGAATTATTGAAATCCTGTCTAAAAATAAAGACTGGGGAGTGTGGCTCTCTTTGAAATACTTTGAAACAATTTTCTAATGTTTGGCAAGAAACTCCTTTATTGTATTTGGTTGCAGAAAATAATGTCAAATGAAGCATAATGAAGCACAATAGATTACAGTTTTTCATTTAAGAAAAACGATATTCAAATTTTCAAATTTCCAAAAGTTGCTTTTCTCTATGTTAAACCCGGAATTTTCAGCATAAGCTTAAATGTACACTTAAAATACAGTAAAAATAATTAGAATTTACTACTTAATTTCTATCATAATTGAAGAGTATAGAAACTTTCATAAAAAAATCCATTCATTTCGACCATTTTAACAAGAATTATTCAAATGTTGTCTAAAAATAAAGAGTGGGGAGTATGGCTCTCTTTCAATAACTTTAAAACAATTTTTTAATGTTTGGCAAGAAACTCCTTTATTATATTTGGTTGGAGAAAATAATGTCAAATGAAGCATAATGAAGCATAATGAAGCATAATAGATTAGAGTTTTTCTTTAAGAAAAACGTTAATAAAAATTTTACATTTCCGAAAATTGCTTTTATCTATGTTAAAAATCGAATTTTCAACATAAGTTTAAATGTACACTTAAAATATAGTAAAAATGATTAGAATTTACTATTTACTTTATATCATAATTCAATAGTATAGAAACTTTCATAAAAAAATCTATTCATTTTGACTATTTTAAGAAGAAGCCTTGAAATTCCGTCTAAAAGTAAAGACTGTGGAGGGTTGCTCTCTTGAATAACTATAAGACGATTTTCAAATTTTTCGCCAGAAACTCCTTTATTATATTGGGTTGTAGAAAATAATGTCAAATGAAGCGTAAAATCTCCAAAAAATTTTAGTCAATAAGGGAACGTAATAGATTACAATTTTTCATTTAAGGAAAAACGATATTCAAATTTTTACATTTCCGAAAGTTCCTTTTCTCTATGTTAAAAACCGAATTTCAACATAAACTTAAATGTACACATAAATATAGTAAAAATGATTAGAATTTACTATTTAATTTATATCATAATTTTCCAAATAATCTTAAATGTACACTTAAATATTGTAAAAATTATTGGAATTTACTATTTAATTCATGTCATAATTGAATATCACTGAAACTTTAAAAAAAAATCCGTTCATTTCGACTATTTTAACAAGAATTATTGAAATCCTATCTAAAAATAAAGACTGGGGAGTGTGGCTCTCTTTGAAATACTTTGAAACAATTTTCTAATGTTTGGCAAGAAACTCCTTTATTGTATTTGGTTCTAGAAAATAATGTCAAATGAAGCATAATGAAGCACAATAGATTACAGTTTTTCATTTAAGAAAAACGATATTAAAAATTTTCACATTTCGAAAAGTTGCTTTTCTCTATGTTAAACACCGAATTTTCAGCATAAGCTTAAATGTACACTTAAAATACAGTAAAATAATTAGAATTTACTACTTAATTTATTCATAATTGAAGAGTATAGAAACTTTCATAAAAAAATCCATTCATTTCGACCATTTTAACAAGAATTATTCAAATGTTGACTAAAAATAAAGAGTGGGGAGTATGGCCTCTTTCAATAACTTTAAAACAATTTTTTAATGTTTGGCAAGAAACTCCTTTATTATATTTGGTTGGAGAAAATAATGTCAAATGAAGCATAATGAAGCATAATGAAGCATAATAGATTAGAGTTTTTCATTTAAGAAAAACGTTAATAAAAATTTTACATTTCCGAAAATTGCTTTTATCTATGTTAAAATCGAATTTTCAACATAAGTTTAAATGTACACTTAAAATATAGTAAAAATGATTAGAATTTACTATTTATTTATATCATAATTCAATAGTGTAGAAACTTTCATAAAAAAATCTATTAATTTTGACTATTTTAAGAAGAAGCCTTGAAATTCCGTCTAAAAGTAAAGACTGTGGAGGGTGGCTCTCTTTGAATAACTATAAGACGATTTTCAAATTTTTCGACAGAAACAGAAAATCCTTTATTATATTGGGTTGTAGAAAATAATGTCAAATGAAGCGTAAAATCTCCAAAAATTTTAGTCAATAAGGGAACGTAATAGATTACAATTTTTCATTTAAGGAAAACGATATTCAAAATTTTTACATTTCCGAAAGTTCCTTTTCTCTATGTTAAAAACCGAATTTTCAACATAAACTAAATGTACACATAAATATAGTAAAAATGATTAGAATTTACTATTTAATTTATATCATAATTTTCCAAATAATCTTAAATGTACACTTAAAATATTGTAAAAATTATTGGAATTTACTATTTAATTCATGTCATAATTGAATATCACTGAAACTTTAAAAAAAAAAATCCGTTCATTTCGACTATTTTAACAAGAATTATTGAAATCCTATCTAAAAATAAAGACTGGGAGTGTGGCTCTCTTTGAAAATACTTTGAAACAATTTTCTAATGTTTGGCAAGAAACTCCTTTATTGTATTTGGTTCTAGAAATAATGTCAAATGAAGCATAATGAAGCACAATAGATTACAGTTTTTCATTTAAGAAAAACGATATTAAAAATTTTCACATTTCGAAAAGTTGCTTTTCTCTATGTTAAACACCGAATTTTCAGCATAAGCTTAAATGTACACTTAAAATACAGTAAAAATAATTAGAATTTACTACTTAATTTATATCATAATTGAAGAGTATAGAAACTTTCATAAAAAAATCCATTCATTTCGACCATTTTAACAAGAATTATTCAAATGTTGACTAAAAATAAAGAGTGGGGAGTATGGCTCTCTTTCAATAACTTTAAAACAATTTTTTAATGTTTGGCAAGAAACTCCTTTATTATATTTGGTTGGAGAAAATAATGTCAAATGAAGCATAATGAAGCAAATGAAGCATAATAGATTAGAGTTTTCATTTAAGAAAAACGTTAATAAAAATTTTACATTCCGAAAATTGCTTTTATCTATGTTAAAAATCGAATTTTCAACATAAGTTTAAATGTACAC
Organism: Bathynomus jamesi; assembly: GCA_023014485.1. NCBI lineage: Eukaryota > Metazoa > Arthropoda > Malacostraca > Isopoda > Cirolanidae > Bathynomus > Bathynomus jamesi. The sequence goes on from JAJOZX010020927.1 coordinate 18,386, forward strand.
TTAAAATATAGTAAAATGATTAGAATTTACTATTTAATTTATATCATAATTCAATAGTAGAAACTTTCATAAAAAAATCTATTAATTTTGACTATTTTAAGAAGAAGCCTTGAAATTCCGTCTAAAAGTAAAGACTGTGGAGGGTGCTCTCTTTGAATAACTATAAGACGATTTTCAAATTTTTCGCCAGAAACTCCTTTATTATATTGGGTTGTAGAAAATAATGTCAAATGAAGCGTAAAATCTCCAAAAAATTTTAGTCAATAAGGGAACGTAATAGATTACAATTTTTCATTTAAGGAAAACGATATTCAAAATTTTTACATTTCCGAAAGTTCCTTTTCTCTATGTTAAAAACCGAATTTTCAACATAAGCTTAAATGTACACATAAATATAGTAAAAATGATTAGAATTTCTATTTAATTTTATCATAATTTTCAATAATCTTAAATGTACATTAAAATATTGTAAAAATATTGGAATTTACTATTTAATTCATGTCATAATTGAATATCACTGAAACTTTAAAAAAAAATCCGTTCATTTCGACTATTTTAACAAGAATTATTGAAATCCTATCTAAAAATAAAGACTGGGGAGTGTGGCTCTCTTTGAAAACTTTGAAACAATTTTCTAATGTTTGGCAAGAAACTCCTTTATTGTATTTGGTTCTAGAAAATAATGTCAAATGAAGCATAATGAAGCACAATAGATTACAGTTTTTCATTTAAGAAAAACGATATTAAAAATTTTCACATTTCGAAAAGTTGCTTTTCTCTATGTTAAACACCGAATTTTCAGCATAAGCTTAAATGTACACTTAAAATACAGTAAAAATAATTAGAATTTACTACTTAATTTATATCATAATTGAAGAGTATAGAAACTTTCATAAAAAAATCCATTCATTTCGACATTTTAACAAGAATTATTCAAATGTTGACTAAAAATAAAGAGTGGGGAGTATGGCTCTCTTTCAATAACTTTAAAACAATTTTTTAATGTTTGGCAAGAAACTCCTTTATTATATTTGGTTGGGAAAATAATGTCAAATGAAGCATAATGAAGCATAATGAAGCATAATAGATTAGAGTTTTTCATTTAAGAAAAACGTTAATAAAATTTTTACATTTCCGAAAATTGCTTTTCTATGTTAAAAATCGAATTTTCAACATAAGTTTAAATGTACACTTAAAATATAGTAAAAATGATTAGAATTTACTATTTAATTTATATCATAATTCAATAGTGTAGAAACTTTCATAAAAAAATCTATTAATTTTGACTATTTTAAGAAGAAGCCTTGAAATTCCGTCTAAAAGTAAAGACTGTGGAGGGTGGCTCTCTTTGAATAACTATAAGACGATTTCAAATTTTTCGACAGAAACTCCTTTATTATATTGGGTTGTACAAAATAATGTCAAATGAAGCATAAAATCTCCAAAAAATTTTAGTCAATAAGGGAACGTAATAGATTACAATTTTTCATTTAAGGAAAACGATATTCAAAATTTTTACATTTCCGAAAGTTCCTTTTCTCTATGTTAAAAACCGAATTTTCAACATAAGCTTAAATGTACACATAAATATAGTAAAAATGATTAGAATTTACTATTTAATTTATATCATAATTCAGTAGTATAGAAACTTTCATAAAAAATGTATTAATTTCGACTATTTTATGAAGAAGCCTTGAAATTCCGTCAAAACGTAAAGACTGTGGAGGGTGGCTCTCTTTGAATAACTATAAGACGATTTTCAAATTTTTCGCAGAAACTCCTTTATTGTATTGGGTTGTACAAAATAATGTCAAATGAAGCATAAAATCTCAAAAAATTTTAGTCAATAAGGGAACGTATTAGATTACAGTTTTTCATTTAAGAAAAACGATATTCAAATTTTTTACTTTTCCGAAAGTTGCTTTTCTCTATGTTTCAAACCGAATTTTCAAATAAGCTTAAATGTACACTTAAATATGGTAAAAATGATTGGAATTTACTATTTAATTTATGTCATAATTGAATATTATTGAAACTTTAAAAAAAAATCCGTTCATTTCGACTATTTTAACAAGAATTATTGAAATCCTGTCTAAAAATAAAGACTGGGGAGTGTGGCTCTCTTTGAAATACTTTGAAACAATTTTCTAATGTTTGGCAAGAAACTCCTTTATTGTATTTGGTTGCAGAAAATAATGTCAAATGAAGCATAATGAAGCACAATAGATTACAGTTTTTCATTTAAGAAAAACGATATTCAAATTTTCAAATTTCCAAAAGTTGCTTTTCTCTATGTTAAACCCGAATTTTCAGCATAAGCTTAAATGTACACTTAAAATACAGTAAAAATAATTAGAATTTACTACTTAATTTCTATCATAATTGAAGAGTATAGAAACTTTCATAAAAAAATCCATTCATTTCGACCATTTTAACAAGAATTATTCAAATGTTGTCTAAAAATAAAGAGTGGGGAGTATGGCTCTCTTTCAATAACTTTAAAACAATTTTTTAATGTTTGGCAAGAAACTCCTTTATTATATTTGGTTGGAGAAAATAATGTCAAATGAAGCATAATGAAGCATAATGAAGCATAATAGATTAGAGTTTTTCTTTAAGAAAAACGTTAATAAAAATTTTACATTTCCGAAAATTGCTTTTATCTATGTTAAAAATCGAATTTTCAACATAAGTTTAAATGTACACTTAAAATATAGTAAAAATGATTAGAATTTACTATTTACTTTATATCATAATTCAATAGTATAGAAACTTTCATAAAAAAATCTATTCATTTGACTATTTTAAGAAGAAGCCTTGAAATTCCGTCTAAAAGTAAAGACTGTGGAGGGTTGCTCTCTTTGAATAACTATAAGACGATTTTCAAATTTTTCGCCAGAAACTCCTTTATTATATTGGGTTGTAGAAAATAATGTCAAATGAAGCGTAAATCTCCAAAAAATTTTAGTCAATAAGGGAACGTAATAGATTACAATTTTTCATTTAAGGAAAACGATATTCAAAATTTTTACATTTCCGAAAGTTCCTTTTCTCTATGTTAAAAACCGAATTTTCAACATAAACTTAAATGTACACATAAATATAGTAAAAATGATTAGAATTTACTATTTAATTTATATCATAATTTTCCAAATAATCTTAAATGTACACTTAAAATATTGTAAAAATTATTGGAATTTACTATTTAATTCATGTCATAATTGAATATCACTGAAACTTTAAAAAAAAAATCCGTTCATTTCGACTATTTTAACAAGAATTATTGAAATCCTATCTAAAAATAAAGACTGGGGAGTGTGGCTCTCTTTGAAATACTTTGAAACAATTTTCTAATGTTTGGCAAGAAACTCCTTTATTGTATTTGGTTCTAGAAAATAATGTCAAATGAAGCATAATGAAGCACAATAGATTACAGTTTTTCATTTAAGAAAAACGATATTAAAAATTTTCACATTTCGAAAAGTTGCTTTTCTCTATGTTAAACACCGAATTTTCAGCATAAGCTTAAATGTACACTTAAAATACAGTAAAAATAATTAGAATTTACTACTTAATTTATATCATAATTGAAGAGTATAGAAACTTTCATAAAAAAATCCATTCATTTCGACCATTTTAACAAGAATTATTCAAATGTTGACTAAAAATAAAGAGTGGGGAGTATGGCTCTCTTTCAATAACTTTAAAACAATTTTTTAATGTTTGGCAAGAAACTCCTTTATTATATTTGGTTGGAGAAAATAATGTCAAATGAAGCATAATGAAGCATAATGAAGCATAATAGATTAGAGTTTTTCATTTAAGAAAAACGTTAATAAAAATTTTTACATTTCCGAAAATTGCTTTTATCTATGTTAAAAATCGAATTTTCAACATAAGTTTAAATGTACACTTAAAATATAGTAAAAATGATTAGAATTTACTATTTAATTTATATCATAATTCAATAGTGTAGAAACTTTCATAAAAAATCTATTAATTTTTACTATTTTAAGAAGAAGCCTTGAAATTCCGTCTAAAAGTAAAGACTGTGGAGGGTGGCTCTCTTTGAATAACTATAAGACGATTTTCAAATTTTTCGACAGAAACTCCTTTATTATATTGGGTTGTACAAAATAATGTCAAATGAAGCATAAAATCTCCAAAAAATTTTAGTCAATAAGGGAACGTAATAGATTACAATTTTTCATTTAAGGAAAACGATATTCAAAATTTTTACATTTCCGAAAGTTCCTTTTCTCTATGTTAAAAACCGAATTTTCAACATAAGCTTAAATGTACACATAAATATAGTAAAAATGATTAGAATTTACTATTTAATTTATATCATAATTCAGTAGTATAGAAACTTTCATAAAAAAATGTATTAATTTCGACTATTTTAAGAAGAAGCCTTGAAATTCCGTCAAAACGTAAAGACTGTGGAGGGTGGCTCTCTTTGAATAACTATAAGACGATTTTCAAATTTTTCGCAGAAACTCCTTTATTGTATTGGGTTGTAGAAAATAATGTCAAATGAAGCATAAAATCTCAAAAAAATTTTAGTCAATAAGGGAACGTATTAGATTACAGTTTTTCATTTAAGAAAACGATATTCAAATTTTTTACTTTTCCGAAAGTTGCTTTTCTCTATGTTTCAAACCGAATTTTCAAAATAAGCTTAAATGTACACTTAAAATATGGTAAAAATGATTGGAATTTACTATTTAATTTATGTCATAATTGAATATTATTGAAACTTTAAAAAAAAAATCCGTTCATTTCGACTATTTTAACAAGAATTATTGAAATCCTGTCTAAAAATAAAGACTGGGGAGTGTGGCTCTCTTTGAAATACTTTGAAACAATTTTCTAATGTTTGGCAAGAAACTCCTTTATTGTATTTGGTTGCAGAAAATAATGTCAAATGAAGCATAATGAAGCACAATAGATTACAGTTTTTCATTTAAGAAAAACGATATTCAAAATTTTCAAATTTCCAAAAGTTGCTTTTCTCTATGTTAAACCCGGAATTTTCAGCATAAGCTTAAATGTACACTTAAAATACAGTAAAAATAATTAGAATTTACTACTTAATTTCTATCATAATTGAAGAGTATAGAAACTTTCATAAAAAAATCCATTCATTTCGACCATTTTAACAAGAATTATTCAAATGTTGTCTAAAAATAAAGAGTGGGGAGTATGGCTCTCTTTCAATAACTTTAAAACAATTTTTTAATGTTTGGCAAGAAACTCCTTTATTATATTTGGTTGGAGAAAATAATGTCAAATGAAGCATAATGAAGCATAATGAAGCATAATAGATTAGAGTTTTTCATTTAAGAAAAACGTTAATAAAAATTTTTACATTTCCGAAAATTGCTTTTATCTATGTTAAAAATCGAATTTTCAACATAAGTTTAAATGTACACTTAAAATATAGTAAAAATGATTAGAATTTACTATTTACTTTATATCATAATTCAATAGTATAGAAACTTTCATAAAAAAATCTATTCATTTTGACTATTTTAAGAAGAAGCCTTGAAATTCCGTCTAAAAGTAAAGACTGTGGAGGGTTGCTCTCTTTGAATAACTATAAGACGATTTTCAAATTTTTCGCCAGAAACTCCTTTATTATATTGGGTTGTAGAAAATAATGTCAAATGAAGCGTAAAATCTCCAAAAAATTTTAGTCAATAAGGGAACGTAATAGATTACAATTTTTCATTTAAGGAAAACGATATTCAAAATTTTTACATTTCCGAAAGTTCCTTTTCTCTATGTTAAAAACCGAATTTTCAACATAAACTTAAATGTACACATAAATATAGTAAAAATGATTAGAATTTACTATTTAATTTATATCATAATTTTCCAAATAATCTTAAATGTACACTTAAAATATTGTAAAAATTATTGGAATTTACTATTTAATTCATGTCATAATTGAATATCACTGAAACTTTAAAAAAAAAATCCGTTCATTTCGACTATTTTAACAAGAATTATTGAAATCCTATCTAAAAATAAAGACTGGGGAGTGTGGCTCTCTTTGAAATACTTTGAAACAATTTTCTAATGTTTGGCAAGAAACTCCTTTATTGTATTTGGTTCTAGAAAATAATGTCAAATGAAGCATAATGAAGCACAATAGATTACAGTTTTTCATTTAAGAAAAACGATATTAAAAATTTTCACATTTCGAAAAGTTGCTTTTCTCTATGTTAAACACCGAATTTTCAGCATAAGCTTAAATGTACACTTAAAATACAGTAAAAATAATTAGAATTTACTACTTAATTTATATCATAATTGAAGAGTATAGAAACTTTCATAAAAAAATCCATTCATTTCGACCATTTTAACAAGAATTATTCAAATGTTGACTAAAAATAAAGAGTGGGGAGTATGGCTCTCTTTCAATAACTTTAAAACAATTTTTTAATGTTTGGCAAGAAACTCCTTTATTATATTTGGTTGGAGAAAATAATGTCAAATGAAGCATAATGAAGCATAATGAAGCATAATAGATTAGAGTTTTTCATTTAAGAAAAACGTTAATAAAAATTTTTACATTTCCGAAAATTGCTTTTATCTATGTTAAAAATCGAATTTTCAACATAAGTTTAAATGTACACTTAAAATATAGTAAAAATGATTAGAATTTACTATTTAATTTATATCATAATTCAATAGTGTAGAAACTTTCATAAAAAATCTATTAATTTTTACTATTTTAAGAAGAAGCCTTGAAATTCCGTCTAAAAGTAAAGACTGTGGAGGGTGGCTCTCTTTGAATAACTATAAGACGATTTTCAAATTTTTCGACAGAAACTCCTTTATTATATTGGGTTGTACAAAATAATGTCAAATGAAGCATAAAATCTCCAAAAAATTTTAGTCAATAAGGGAACGTAATAGATTACAATTTTTCATTTAAGGAAAACGATATTCAAAATTTTTACATTTCCGAAAGTTCCTTTTCTCTATGTTAAAAACCGAATTTTCAACATAAGCTTAAATGTACACATAAATATAGTAAAAATGATTAGAATTTACTATTTAATTTATATCATAATTCAGTAGTATAGAAACTTTCATAAAAAAATGTATTAATTTCGACTATTTTAAGAAGAAGCCTTGAAATTCCGTCAAAACGTAAAGACTGTGGAGGGTGGCTCTCTTTGAATAACTATAAGACGATTTTCAAATTTTTCGCCAGAAACTCCTTTATTGTATTGGGTTGTACAAAATAATGTCAAATGAAGCATAAAATCTCAAAAAAATTTTAGTCAATAAGGGAACGTAATAGATTACAATTTTTCATTTAAGGAAAACGATATTCAAAATTTTTACATTTCCGAAAGTTCCTTTTCTCTATGTTAAAAACCGAATTTTCAACATAAGCTTAAATGTACACATAAATATAGTAAAAATTATTAGAATTTACTATTTAATTTATATCATAATTCAGTAGTATAGAAACTTTCATAAAAAAATGTATTAATTTCGACTATTTTATGAAGAAGCCTTGAAATTCCGTCAAAACGTAAAGACTGTGGAGGGTGGCTCTCTTTGAATAACTATAAGACGATTTTCAAATTTTTCGCAAGAAACTCCTTTATTGTATTGGGTTGTAGAAAATAATGTCAAATGAAGCATAAAATCTCAAAAAAATTTTAGTCAATAAGGGAACGTATTAGATTACAGTTTTTCATTTAAGAAAAACGATATTCAAATTTTTTCTTTTCCGAAAGTTGCTTTTCTCTATGTTTCAAACCGAATTTTCAAAATAAGCTTAAATGTACACTTAAAATATGGTAAAAATGATTGGAATTTACTATTTAATTTATGTCATAATTGAATATTATTGAAACTTTAAAAAAAAAATCCGTTCATTTCGACTATTTTAACAAGAATTATTGAAATCCTGTCTAAAAATAAAGACTGGGGAGTGTGGCTCTCTTTGAAATACTTTGAAACAATTTTCTAATGTTTGGCAAGAAACTCCTTTATTGTATTTGGTTGCAGAAAATAATGTCAAATGAAGCATAATGAAGCACAATAGATTACAGTTTTTCATTTAAGAAAAACGATATTCAAATTTTCAAATTTCCAAAAGTTGCTTTTCTCTATGTTAAACCCGGAATTTTCAGCATAAGCTTAAATGTACACTTAAAATACAGTAAAAATAATTAGAATTTACTACTTAATTTCTATCATAATTGAAGAGTATAGAAACTTTCATAAAAAAATCCATTCATTTCGACCATTTTAACAAGAATTATTCAAATGTTGTCTAAAAATAAAGAGTGGGGAGTATGGCTCTCTTTCAATAACTTTAAAACAATTTTTTAATGTTTGGCAAGAAACTCCTTTATTATATTTGGTTGGAGAAAATAATGTCAAATGAAGCATAATGAAGCATAATGAAGCATAATAGATTAGAGTTTTTCTTTAAGAAAAACGTTAATAAAAATTTTTACATTTCCGAAAATTGCTTTTATCTATGTTAAAAATCGAATTTTCAACATAAGTTTAAATGTACACTTAAAATATAGTAAAAATGATTAGAATTTACTATTTACTTTATATCATAATTCAATAGTATAGAAACTTTCATAAAAAAATCTATTATTTTGACTATTTTAAGAAGAAGCCTTGAAATTCCGTCTAAAAGTAAAGACTGTGGAGGGTTGCTCTCTTTGAATAACTATAAGACGATTTTCAAATTTTTCGCCAGAAACTCCTTTATTATATTGGGTTGTAGAAAATAATGTCAAATGAAGCGTAAAATCTCCAAAAAATTTTAGTCAATAAGGGAACGTAATAGATTACAATTTTTCATTTAAGGAAAACGATATTCAAAATTTTTACATTTCCGAAAGTTCCTTTTCTCTATGTTAAAAACCGAATTTTCAACATAAACTTAAATGTACACATAAATATAGTAAAAATGATTAGAATTTACTATTTAATTTATATCATAATTTTCCAAATAATCTTAAATGTACACTTAAAATATTGTAAAAATTATTGGAATTTACTATTTAATTCATGTCATAATTGAATATCACTGAAACTTTAAAAAAAAAATCCGTTCATTTCGACTATTTTAACAAGAATTATTGAAATCCTATCTAAAAATAAAGACTGGGGAGTGTGGCTCTCTTTGAAATACTTTGAAACAATTTTCTAATGTTTGGCAAGAAACTCCTTTATTGTATTTGGTTCTAGAAAATAATGTCAAATGAAGCATAATGAAGCACAATAGATTACAGTTTTTCATTTAAGAAAAACGATATTAAAAATTTTCACATTTCGAAAAGTTGCTTTTCTCTATGTTAAACACCGAATTTTCAGCATAAGCTTAAATGTACACTTAAAATACAGTAAAAATAATTAGAATTTACTACTTAATTTATATCATAATTGAAGAGTATAGAAACTTTCATAAAAAAACCATTCATTTCGACCATTTTAACAAGAATTATTCAAATGTTGACTAAAAATAAAGAGTGGGGAGTATGGCTCTCTTTCAATAACTTTAAAACAATTTTTTAATGTTTGGCAAGAAACTCCTTTATTATATTTGGTTGGAGAAAATAATGTCAAATGAAGCATAATGAAGCATAATGAAGCATAATAGATTAGAGTTTTTCATTTAAGAAAAACGTTAATAAAAATTTTACATTTCCGAAAATTGCTTTTATCTATGTTAAAAATCGAATTTTCAACATAAGTTTAAATGTACACTTAAAATATAGTAAAAATGATTAGAATTTACTATTTAATTTATATCATAATTCAATAGTGTAGAAACTTTCATAAAAAATCTATTAATTTTACTATTTTAAGAAGAAGCCTTGAAATTCCGTCTAAAAGTAAAGACTGTGGAGGGTGGCTCTCTTTGAATAACTATAAGACGATTTTCAAATTTTTCGACAGAAACTCCTTTATTATATTGGGTTGTACAAAATAATGTCAAATGAAGCATAAAATCTCCAAAAAATTTTAGTCAATAAGGGAACGTAATAGATTACAATTTTTCATTTAAGGAAAACGATATTCAAAATTTTACATTTCCGAAAGTTCCTTTTCTCTATGTTAAAAACCGAATTTTCAACATAAGCTTAAATGTACACATAAATATAGTAAAAATATTAGAATTTACTATTTAATTTATATCATAATTCAGTAGTATAGAAACTTTCATAAAAAATGTATTAATTTCGACTATTTTAGAAGAAGCCTTGAAATTCCGTCAAAACGTAAAGACTGTGGAGGGTGGCTCTCTTTGAATAACTATAAGACGATTTTCAAATTTTTCGCAAGAAACTCCTTTATTGTATTGGGTTGTAAAAATAATGTCAAATGAAGCATAAAATCTCAAAAAAATTTTAGTCAATAAGGGAACGTATTAGATTACAGTTTTTCATTTAAGAAAAACGATATTCAAATTTTTACTTTTCCGAAAGTTGCTTTTCTCTATGTTTCAAACCGAATTTTCAAAATAAGCTTAAATGTACACTTAAAATATGTAAAAATGATTGGAATTTACTATTTAATTTATGTCATAATTGAATATTATTGAAACTTTAAAAAAAAATCCGTTCATTTCGACTATTTTAACAAGAATTATTGAAATCCTGTCTAAAAATAAAGACTGGGGAGTGTGGCTCTCTTTGAAATACTTTGAAACAATTTTCTAATGTTTGGCAAGAAACTCCTTTATTGTATTTGGTTGCAGAAAATAATGTCAAATGAAGCATAATGAAGCACAATAGATTACAGTTTTTCATTTAAGAAAAACGATATTCAATATTTTCAAATTTCCAAAAGTTGCTTTTCTCTATGTTAAACCCGGAATTTTCAGCATAAGCTTAAATGTACACTTAAAATACAGTAAAAATAATTAGAATTTACTACTTAATTTCTATCATAATTGAAGAGTATAGAAACTTTCATAAAAAAATCCATTCATTTCGACCATTTTAACAAGAATTATTCAAATGTTGTCTAAAAATAAAGAGTGGGGAGTATGGCTCTCTTTCAATAACTTTAAAACAATTTTTTAATGTTTGGCAAGAAACTCCTTTATTATATTTGGTTGGAGAAAATAATGTCAAATGAAGCATAATGAAGCATAATGAAGCATAATAGATTAGAGTTTTTCATTTAAGAAAAACGTTAATAAAAATTTTTACATTTCCGAAAATTGCTTTTATCTATGTTAAAAATCGAATTTTCAACATAAGTTTAAATGTACACTTAAAATATAGTAAAAATGATTAGAATTTACTATTTATTTATATCATAATTCAATAGTATAGAAACTTTCATAAAAAATCTATTATTTTGACTATTTTAAGAAGAAGCCTTGAAATTCCGTCTAAAAGTAAAGACTGTGGAGGGTGCTCTCTTTGAATAACTATAAGACGATTTTCAAATTTTTCGCCAGAAACTCCTTTATTATATTGGGTTGTACAAAATAATGTCAAATGAAGCGTAAAATCTCCAAAAAATTTTAGTCAATAAGGGAACGTAATAGATTACAATTTTTCATTTAAGGAAAACGATATTCAAAATTTTTACATTTCCGAAAGTTCCTTTTCTCTATGTTAAAAACCGAATTTTCAACATAAACTTAAATGTACACATAAATATAGTAAAAATGATTAGAATTTACTATTTAATTTATATCATAATTTTCCAAATAATCTTAAATGTACACTTAAAATATTGTAAAAATTATTGGAATTTACTATTTAATTCATGTCATAATTGAATATCACTGAAACTTTAAAAAAAAAATCCGTTCATTTCGACTATTTTAACAAGAATTATTGAAATCCTATCTAAAAATAAAGACTGGGGAGTGTGGCTCTCTTTGAAATACTTTGAAACAATTTTCTAATGTTTGGCAAGAAACTCCTTTATTGTATTTGGTTCTAGAAAATAATGTCAAATGAAGCATAATGAAGCACAATAGATTACAGTTTTTCATTTAAGAAAAACGATATTAAAAATTTTCACATTTCGAAAAGTTGCTTTTCTCTATGTTAAACACCGAATTTTCAGCATAAGCTTAAATGTACACTTAAAATACAGTAAAAATAATTAGAATTTACTACTTAATTTATATCATAATTGAAGAGTATAGAAACTTTCATAAAAAAATCCATTCATTTCGACCATTTTAACAAGAATTATTCAAATGTTGACTAAAAATAAAGAGTGGGGAGTATGGCTCTCTTTCAATAACTTTAAAACAATTTTTTAATGTTTGGCAAGAAACTCCTTTATTATATTTGGTTGGAGAAAATAATGTCAAATGAAGCATAATGAAGCATAATGAAGCATAATAGATTAGAGTTTTTCTTTTAAGAAAAACGTTAATAAAAATTTTTACATTTCGAAAATTGCTTTTATCTATGTTAAAAATCGAATTTTCAACATAAGTTTAAATGTACACTTAAAATATAGTAAAAATGATTAGAATTTACTATTTACTTTATATCATAATTCAATAGTATAGAAACTTTCATAAAAAAATCTATTCATTTTGACTATTTTAAGAAGAAGCCTTGAAATTCCGTCTAAAAGTAAAGACTGTGGAGGGTTGCTCTCTTTGAATAACTATAAGACGATTTTCAAATTTTTCGCCAGAAAACTCCTTTATTATATTGGGTTGTAGAAAATAATGTCAAATGAAGCGTAAAATCTCCAAAAAATTTTAGTCAATAAGGGAACGTAATAGATTACAATTTTTCATTTAAGGAAAACGATATTCAAAATTTTTACATTTCCGAAAGTTCCTTTTCTCTATGTTAAAAACCGAATTTTCAACAAAACTTAAATGTACACATAAATATAGTAAAAATGATTAGAATTTACTATTTAATTTATATCATAATTTTCCAAATAATCTTAAATGTACACTTAAAATATTGTAAAAATTATTGGAATTTACTATTTAATTCATGTCATAATTGAATATCACTGAAACTTTAAAAAAAAATCCGTTCATTTCGACTATTTTAACAAGAATTATTGAAATCCTATCTAAAAATAAAGACTGGGGAGTGTGGCTCTCTTTGAAATACTTTGAAACAATTTTCTAATGTTTGGCAAGAAACTCCTTTATTGTATTTGGTTCTAGAAAATAATGTCAAATGAAGCATAATGAAGCACAATAGATTACAGTTTTTCATTTAAGAAAAACGATATTAAAAATTTTCACATTTCGAAAAGTTGCTTTTCTCTATGTTAAACACCGAATTTTCAGCATAAGCTTAAATGTACACTTAAAATACAGTAAAAATAATTAGAATTTACTACTTAATTTATATCATAATTGAAGAGTATAGAAACTTTCATAAAAAAATCCATTCATTTCGACCATTTTAACAAGAATTATTCAAATGTTGACTAAAAATAAAGAGTGGGGAGTATGGCTCTCTTTCAATAACTTTAAAACAATTTTTTAATGTTTGGCAAGAAACTCCTTTATTATATTTGGTTGGAGAAAATAATGTCAAATGAAGCATAATGAAGCATAATGAAGCATAATAGATTAGAGTTTTTCATTTAAGAAAAACGTTAATAAAAATTTTTACATTTCCGAAAATTGCTTTTATCTATGTTAAAAATCGAATTTTCAACATAAGCTTAAATGTACACATAAATATAGTAAAAATGATTAGAATTTACTATTTAATTTATATCATAATTCATAGTATAGAAACTTTCATAAAAAATGTATTAATTTTCGACTATTTTAAGAAGAAGCCTTGAAATTCCGTAAAAGTAAAGACTGTGGAGGGTGGCTCTCTTTGAATAACTATAAGACGATTTTCAAATTTTTCGCCAGAAACTCCTTTATTGTATTGGGTTGTACAAAATAATGTCAAATGAAGCATAAAATCTCAAAAAATTTTAGTCAATAAGGGAACGTAATAGATTACAATTTTTCATTTAAGGAAAACGATATTCAAAATTTTTACATTTCCGAAAGTTCCTTTTCTCTATGTTAAAAACCGAATTTTCAACATAAGCTTAAATGTACACATAAATATAGTAAAAATTAGAATTTACTATTTAATTTATATCATAATTCAGTAGTATAGAAACTTTCTAAAAAAATGTATTAATTTCGACTATTTTAGAAGAAGCCTTGAAATTCCGTCAAAACGTAAAGACTGTGGAGGGTGGCTCTCTTTGAATAACTATAAGACGATTTTCAAATTTTTCGCAGAAACTCCTTTATTGTATTGGGTTGTAGAAAATAATGTCAAATGAAGCATAAAATCTCAAAAAATTTTAGTCAATAAGGGAACGTATTAGATTACAGTTTTTCATTTAAGAAAAACGATATTCAAATTTTTTACTTTTCCGAAAGTTGCTTTTCTCTATGTTTCAAACCGAATTTTCAAAATAAGCTTAAATGTACACTTAAAATATGGTAAAAATGATTGGAATTTACTATTTAATTTATGTCATAATTGAATATTATTGAAACTTTAAAAAAAAAATCCGTTCATTTCGACTATTTTAACAAGAATTATTGAAATCCTGTCTAAAAATAAAGACTGGGGAGTGTGGCTCTCTTTGAAATACTTTGAAACAATTTTCTAATGTTTGGCAAGAAACTCCTTTATTGTATTTGGTTGCAGAAAATAATGTCAAATGAAGCATAATGAAGCACAATAGATTACAGTTTTTCATTTAAGAAAAACGATATTCAAAATTTTCAAATTTCCAAAAGTTGCTTTTCTCTATGTTAAACCCGGAATTTTCAGCATAAGCTTAAATGTACACTTAAAATACAGTAAAAATAATTAGAATTTACTACTTAATTTCTATCATAATTGAAGAGTATAGAAACTTTCAAAAAAAATCCATTCATTTCGACCATTTTAACAAGAATTATTCAAATGTTGTCTAAAAATAAAGAGTGGGGAGTATGGCTCTCTTTCAATAACTTTAAAACAATTTTTTAATGTTTGGCAAGAAACTCCTTTATTATATTTGGTTGGAGAAAATAATGTCAAATGAAGCATAATGAAGCATAATGAAGCATAATAGATTAGAGTTTTTCATTTAAGAAAAACGTTAATAAAAATTTTACATTTCCGAAAATTGCTTTTATCTATGTTAAAAATCGAATTTTCAACATAAGTTTAAATGTACACTTAAAATATAGTAAAAATGATTAGAATTTACTATTTATTTATATCATAATTCAATAGTATAGAAACTTTCATAAAAAAATCTATTCATTTTGACTATTTTAAGAAGAAGCCTTGAAATTCCGTCTAAAAGTAAAGACTGTGGAGGGTGCTCTCTTTGAATAACTATAAGACGATTTTCAAATTTTTCGCCAGAAACTCCTTTATTATATTGGGTTGTAGAAAATAATGTCAAATGAAGCGTAAAATCTCCAAAAAATTTTAGTCAATAAGGGAACGTAATAGATTACAATTTTTCATTTAAGGAAAACGATATTCAAAATTTTTACATTTCCGAAAGTTCCTTTTCTCTATGTTAAAAACCGAATTTTCAACATAAACTTAAATGTACACATAAATATAGTAAAAATGATTAGAATTTACTATTTAATTTATATCATAATTTTCCAAATAATCTTAAATGTACACTTAAAATATTGTAAAAATTATTGGAATTTACTATTTAATTCATGTCATAATTGAATATCACTGAAACTTTAAAAAAAAAATCCGTTCATTTCGACTATTTTAACAAGAATTATTGAAATCCTATCTAAAAATAAAGACTGGGGAGTGTGGCTCTCTTTGAAATACTTTGAAACAATTTTCTAATGTTTGGCAAGAAACTCCTTTATTGTATTTGGTTCTAGAAAATAATGTCAAATGAAGCATAATGAAGCACAATAGATTACAGTTTTTCATTTAAGAAAAACGATATTAAAAATTTTCACATTTCGAAAAGTTGCTTTTCTCTATGTTAAACACCGAATTTTCAGCATAAGCTTAAATGTACACTTAAAATACAGTAAAAATAATTAGAATTTACTACTTAATTTATATCATAATTGAAGAGTATAGAAACTTTCATAAAAAAATCCATTCATTTCGACCATTTTAACAAGAATTATTCAAATGTTGACTAAAAATAAAGAGTGGGGAGTATGGCTCTCTTTCAATAACTTTAAAACAATTTTTTAATGTTTGGCAAGAAACTCCTTTATTATATTTGGTTGGAGAAAATAATGTCAAACGAAGCATAATGAAGCATAATGAAGCATAATAGATTAGAGTTTTTCATTTAAGAAAAACGTTAATAAAAATTTTTACATTTCCGAAAATTGCTTTTATCTATGTTAAAAATCGAATTTTCAACATAAGTTTAAATGTACACTTAAAATATAGTAAAAATGATTAGAATTTACTATTTAATTTATATCATAATTCAATAGTGTAGAAACTTTCATAAAAAATCTATTAATTTTTACTATTTTAAGAAGAAGCCTTGAAATTCCGTCTAAAAGTAAAGACTGAGGAGGGTGGCTCTCTTTGAATAACTATAAGACGATTTTCAAATTTTTCGACAGAAACTCCTTTATTATATTGGGTTGTACAAAATAATGTCAAATGAAGCATAAAATCTCCAAAAAATTTTAGTCAATAAGGGAACGTAATAGATTACAATTTTTCATTTAAGGAAAACGATATTCAAAATTTTTACATTTCCGAAAGTTCCTTTTCTCTATGTTAAAAACCGAATTTTCAACATAAGCTTAAATGTACACATAAATATAGTAAAAATGATTAGAATTTACTATTTAATTTATATCATAATTCAGTAGTATAGAAACTTTCATAAAAAAATGTATTAATTTCGACTATTTTAAGAAGAAGCCTTGAAATTCCGTCAAAACTTAAAGACTGTGGAGGGTGGCTCTCTTTGAATAACTATAAGACGATTTTCAAATTTTTCGCCAGAAACTCCTTTATTGTATTGGGTTGTACAAAATAATGTCAAATGAAGCATAAAATCTCAAAAAAATTTTAGTCAATAAGGGAACGTAATAGATTACAATTTTTCATTTAAGGAAAACGATATTCAAAATTTTTACATTTCCGAAAGTTCCTTTTCTCTATGTTAAAAACCGAATTTTCAACATAAGCTTAAATGTACACATAAATATAGTAAAAATTATTAGAATTTACTATTTAATTTATATCATAATTCAGTAGTATAGAAACTTTCATAAAAAAATGTATTAATTTCGACTATTTTATGAAGAAGCCTTGAAATTCCGTCAAAACGTAAAGACTGTGGAGGGTGGCTCTCTTTGAATAACTATAAGACGATTTTCAAATTTTTCGCAAGAAACTCCTTTATTGTATTGGGTTGTAGAAAATAATGTCAAATGAAGCATAAAATCTCAAAAAAATTTTAGTCAATAAGGGAACGTATTAGATTACAGTTTTTCATTTAAGAAAAACGATATTCAAATTTTTTACTTTTCCGAAAGTTGCTTTTCTCTATGTTTCAAACCGAATTTTCAAAATAAGCTTAAATGTACACTTAAAATATGGTAAAAATGATTGGAATTTACTATTTAATTTATGTCATAATTGAATATTATTGAAACTTTAAAAAAAAAATCCGTTCATTTCGACTATTTTAACAAGAATTATTGAAATCCTGTCTAAAAATAAAGACTGGGGAGTGTGGCTCTCTTTGAAATACTTTGAAACAATTTTCTAATGTTTGGCAAGAAACTCCTTTATTTATTTGGTTGCAGAAAATAATGTCAAATGAAGCATAATGAAGCACAATAGATTACAGTTTTTCATTTAAGAAAAACGATATTCAATATTTTCAAATTTCCAAAATTGCTTTTCTCTATGTTAAACCCGGAATTTTCAGCATAAGCTTAAATGTACACTTAAAATACAGTAAAAATAATTAGAATTTACTACTTAATTTCTATCATAATTGAAGAGTATAGAAACTTTCATAAAAAAATCCATTCATTTCGACCATTTTAACAAGAATTATTCAAATGTTGTCTAAAAATAAAGAGTGGGGAGTATGGCTCTCTTTCAATAACTTTAAAACAATTTTTTAATGTTTGGCAAGAAACTCCTTTATTATATTTGGTTGGAGAAAATAATGTCAAATGAAGCATAATGAAGCATAATGAAGCATAATAGATTAGAGTTTTTCATTTAAGAAAAACGTTAATAAAAATTTTTACATTTCCGAAAATTGCTTTTATCTATGTTAAAAATCGAATTTTCAACATAAGTTTAAATGTACACTTAAAATATAGTAAAAATGATTAGAATTTACTATTTAATTTATATCATAATTCAATAGTGTAGAAACTTTCATAAAAAATCTATTAATTTTACTATTTTAAGAAGAAGCCTTGAAATTCCGTCTAAAAGTAAAGACTGTGGAGGGTGCTCTCTTTGAATAACTATAAGACGATTTTCAAATTTTTCGCCAGAAACTCCTTTATTATATTGGGTTGTAAAATAATGTCAAATGAAGCGTAAAATCTCCAAAAAATTTTAGTCAATAAGGGAACGTAATAGATTACAATTTTTCATTTAAGGAAAACGATATTCAAAATTTTTACATTTCCGAAAGTTCCTTTTCTCTATGTTAAAAACCGAATTTTCAACATAAACTTAAATGTACACATAAATATAGTAAAAATGATTAGAATTTACTATTTAATTTATATCATAATTTTCCAAATAATCTTAAATGTACACTTAAAATATTGTAAAAATTATTGGAATTTACTATTTAATTCATGTCATAATTGAATATCACTGAAACTTTAAAAAAAAAATCCGTTCATTTCGACTATTTTAACAAGAATTATTGAAATCCTATCTAAAAATAAAGACTGGGGAGTGTGGCTCTCTTTGAAATACTTTGAAACAATTTTCTAATGTTTGGCAAGAAACTCCTTTATTGTATTTGGTTCTAGAAAATAATGTCAAATGAAGCATAATGAAGCACAATAGATTACAGTTTTTCATTTAAGAAAAACGATATTAAAAATTTTCACATTTCGAAAAGTTGCTTTTCTCTATGTTAAACACCGAATTTTCAGCATAAGCTTAAATGTACACTTAAAATACAGTAAAAATAATTAGAATTTACTACTTAATTTATATCATAATTGAAGAGTATAGAAACTTTCATAAAAAAATCCATTCATTTCGACCATTTTAACAAGAATTATTCAAATGTTGACTAAAAATAAAGAGTGGGGAGTATGGCTCTCTTTCAATAACTTTAAAACAATTTTTTAATGTTTGGCAAGAAACTCCTTTATTATATTTGGTTGGAGAAAATAATGTCAAATGAAGCATAATGAAGCATAATGAAGCATAATAGATTAGAGTTTTTCATTTAAGAAAAACGTTAATAAAAATTTTACATTTCGAAAATTGCTTTTATCTATGTTAAAAATCGAATTTTCAACATAAGTTTAAATGTACACTTAAAATATAGTAAAAATGATTAGAATTTACTATTTATTTATATCATAATTCAATAGTATAGAAACTTTCATAAAAAATCTATTCATTTTGACTATTTTAAGAAGAAGCCTTGAAATTCCGTCTAAAAGTAAAGACTGTGGAGGGTTGCTCTCTTTGAATAACTATAAGACGATTTTCAAATTTTTCGCCAGAAACTCCTTTATTATATTGGGTTGTAGAAAATAATGTCAAATGAAGCGTAAAATCTCCAAAAAATTTTAGTCAATAAGGGAACGTAATAGATTACAATTTTTCATTTAAGGAAAACGATATTCAAAATTTTTACATTTCCGAAAGTTCCTTTTCTCTATGTTAAAAACCGAATTTTCAACATAAACTTAAATGTACACATAAATATAGTAAAAATGATTAGAATTTACTATTTAATTTATATCATAATTTTCCAAATAATCTTAAATGTACACTTAAAATATTGTAAAAATTATTGGAATTTACTATTTAATTCATGTCATAATTGAATATCACTGAAACTTTAAAAAAAAAATCCGTTCATTTCGACTATTTTAACAAGAATTATTGAAATCCTATCTAAAAATAAAGACTGGGGAGTGTGGCTCTCTTTGAAATACTTTGAAACAATTTTCTAATGTTTGGCAAGAAACTCCTTTATTGTATTTGGTTCTAGAAAATAATGTCAAATGAAGCATAATGAAGCACAATAGATTACAGTTTTTCATTTAAGAAAAACGATATTAAAAATTTTCACATTTCGAAAAGTTGCTTTTCTCTATGTTAAACACCGAATTTTCAGCATAAGCTTAAATGTACACTTAAAATACAGTAAAAATAATTAGAATTTACTACTTAATTTATATCATAATTGAAGAGTATAGAAACTTTCATAAAAAAATCCATTCATTTCGACCATTTTAACAAGAATTATTCAAATGTTGACTAAAAATAAAGAGTGGGGAGTATGGCTCTCTTTCAATAACTTTAAAACAATTTTTTAATGTTTGGCAAGAAACTCCTTTATTATATTTGGTTGGAGAAAATAATGTCAAATGAAGCATAATGAAGCATAATGAAGCATAATAGATTAGAGTTTTTCATTTAAGAAAAACGTTAATAAAAATTTTTACATTTCCGAAAATTGCTTTTATCTATGTTAAAAATCGAATTTTCAACATAAGTTTAAATGTACACTTAAAATATAGTAAAAATGATTAGAATTTACTATTTAATTTATATCATAATTCAATAGTGTAGAAACTTTCATAAAAAATCTATTAATTTTTACTATTTTAAGAAGAAGCCTTGAAATTCCGTCTAAAAGTAAAGACTGTGGAGGGTGGCTCTCTTTGAATAACTATAAGACGATTTTCAAATTTTTCGACAGAAACTCCTTTATTATATTGGGTTGTACAAAATAATGTCAAATGAAGCATAAAATCTCCAAAAAATTTTAGTCAATAAGGGAACGTAATAGATTACAATTTTTCATTTAAGGAAAACGATATTCAAAATTTTTACATTTCCGAAAGTTCCTTTTCTCTATGTTAAAAACCGAATT
>JAJOZX010020928.1:0-24634 GCA_023014485.1 Bathynomus jamesi
CCATAATCCTAACGTAATATTTAGTTAATTTCAAACAACAAAAATCAAAATTTAAATGGCCGTAACTTTCTAAGTTATCATTCCTGCAAAAAATGAGTTGAATTTTCTAAATCAGAGTAGAAACCTGCACTATTGAGCGCATTTGTGAAAAAATCGAAAGAAGTACGTGGAAATGATAAGACCATAAAATTAACATAATATTTAGTTAATTTCAAACGACAAAAATCAAAATTGAAATGGCTTTAACTTTCTAAGTCATCATTCCTTCAAAAAATGGGTTGCAATTTCTGAATCGGAGTAGAAAACTGCACTATTGAGCCCATTTTTGAAACAATCGAAAGTAGTGCGTGGAAATGATAAGACCCCATAAACGTAACGTAATATTTAGTTAATTTGAAACAACAAAAATCAAAATTGAAATGGCTGTAAATTTTTATGTTTCTATTCTTGCAAAAAATGACTTGCATTTTCTAAATCAGCTTCAAAAACTGCACTATTGAGCGAATTTTTGAAAAAAATCGAAAGAAGTGCGTGGAAAGGATAAAACCCCATAAACGTAAAGTAATATTTAGTTAATTTCAAACGACAAAATTCAAAATTGAAATATCTGTAACTTTCTAAGTCTTCATTCCTTCAAAAAATGAGTTGAATTTTCTAAATCAGAAGAGAAAATTTTACTATTGACCGCATTTTTCAAACGATCGAAAGTAGTGCGTGAAAAGGATAAGACGCCATAAACGTAACGTAATATTTAGTTAATTTCAAACAAAAAAATTCAAAATTGAAATGGCTGTAACTTTCTAAGTCATCATTCCTTCAAAAAATGAGTTGCATTTTGAAAATTAGAGTTTGAAATTGCACTATTGAGCACATTTGTGAAAAATTCGAAAGTGCGTGGAAAGGATAAGACGCCATAAACCTAACGTAATATTTAGTTAATTTCAAGGGACGAAATTCAAAATTGAAATGGCCGTAACTTTCTAAGTTATCATTCCTGCAAAAAAATGAGTTGCATTTTCTAAATCAGAGAATGAAATTGCACTTTTGAGTAAATTTGTGTAAGAATCGAAAGAAGTGCGTTGAAAGAATAAGACCCCCTAATCCTAACGTAATATTTAGTTAATTTCAAACGACAAAATTCAAAATTGAAATGGCTGTAACTTTCTAAGTCATCATTCCTTCAAAAAATGAGTTGAATTTTCTAAATCAGAGTAGAAACCTGCACTGTTGAGCGCATTTGTGAAAAAATCGAAAGATGTACGTGGAGTGGATAAGACACGATAAAACTAACATAATATCAAATTAATTTCAAACGACAAAAATGAAAATTGAAATGGCTGTAACTTTCTAATTCATCATTCCTTCAAAAAATGAGTTGAATTTTCTAAATCGGAGTAGAAAATTGCACTATTGGGCGCATTTCTGAAAAAATCGAAAGATGTACGTGGAAAGGATAAGACCCCATACAAATAACGTCATATTTACTTAATTTCAAACGACAAAATTCAAAATTGAAATGGCCGTACCATTTTATATTTTCTTTCCTGCAAAAAATGAGTTGTATATTCAACATCAGCTTAAAAATCTGCACTATTGAGCTAATTTTTGAAAAAATCGAAAGAAGTACGTCGAAAGGATAAGACCCCATATTCCTAACGTAATATTTAGTTAATTTCAAAAAACAAAAATCAAAATTTAAATGGCCGTAACTTTCTAAGTTATCATTCCTGCAAAAAATGAGTTGCATTTTCTAAATCAGAATAGAAACGTGCACTATTGAGCGCATTTTTAAAACAATCGAAAGTAGTGCGTGGAAAGGATAAGACCCCATAAACGTAACGTAATATTTAGTTAATTTCAAACGACAAAATTCAAAATTGAAATGGCTGTAACTTTCTAAATCATCATTCCTTCAAAAAATGAGTTGAATTTTCTAATTCAGAGTTGAAAATTGTACTATTGACCACATTTTCAAACGATCGAAAGTAGTGCGTGGAAAGGATAAGACGCCATAAACGTAACGTAATATTTAGTTAATTTCAAACGAAAAAATTCAAAATTGAAATGGCTGTAGCTTTCTAAGTCTTCATTCCTTCAAAAATGAGTTGCATTTTCAAAATTAGAGTTTGAAATTGCACTATTCAACAAATTTGTGAAAAATTCGAAAGAAGTGCGTGGAAAGGATAAGACCCCATAAACGTAACGTAATATTTAGTTAATTTCAAACGACAAAATTCAAAATTGAAATGGCTGAAACTTTCTAAATCATCATTACTTCAAAAAATGAGTTGAATTTTCTAATTCAAAGTAAAAAATTGTACTATTGACCGCATTTTTGAAACGATCGAAAGTAGTGCGTGGAAAGGATAAGACGCCATAAACGTAACGTAATATTTAGTTAATTTCAAACGACAAAATTCAAAATTCAAATGGCTGTAACTTTCTAAGTCAACATTCCTTCAAAAAATGAGTTGAATTTTCTAAATCAGAGTAGAAAATTGCACTATTGAGCGCATTTGTGAAAAAATCGAAAGAAGTGCGTGGAAAGAATAAGACCCCTTATTCCTAACGTAATAATTTCTTAATTTCAAACGAACAAAATCGAAATTCAAATGGCTGTAACTTTTTATGTTTTCATTCTTCCAAAAATTTGTTGAATTTTCTAAATCAGAGTAGAAACCTGCACTATTGTGCGCATTTGTGAAAAAATCGAAAGAAGTACGTGGAAAGGAAAAGACCTCATATAACTAACGTAATATTTAGTTAATTTCAAACAAAAAAATTCAAAATTGAAATGGCTGTAACTTTCTAAGTCATCATTCCTTCAAAAAATGAGTTGCATTTTGAAAATTAGAGTTTGAAATTGCACTATTCAGCACATTTGTGAAAAATTCGAAAGTGCGTGGAAAGGATAAGACGCCATAAACCTAACGTAATATTTAGTTAATTTCAAGGGACGAAATTCAAAATTGAAATGGCCGTAACTTTCTAAGTTATCATTCCTGCAAAAAAATGAGTTGCATTTTCTAAATCAGAGAATGCAGTTGCACTTTTGAGCAAATTTGTGTAAGAATCGAAAGAAGTGCGTGGAAAGAATAAGACCCCCTATTCCTAACGTAATATTTAGTTAATTTCAAACGACAAAATTCAAAATTGAAATGGCTGTAACTTTCTAAGTCATCAGTCCTTCAAAAAATGAGTTGAATTTTCTAAATCAAAGTAGAAACCTGCACTATTGAGCGCATTTGTGTAAAAATCGAAAGAAGTACGTGGAGAGGATAAGACCCCATAAAACTAACGTAATATCAAATTAATTTCAAACGACAAAAATGAAAATTGAAATGGCTGTAACTTTCTAAGTCATCATTCCTTCAAAAAATGAGTTGAATTTTCTAAATCGGAGTAGAAAATTGCACTATTGGGCGCATTTGTGAAAAAATCGAAAGAAGTACGTGGAAAGGATAAGACCCCATACAAATAACGTGATATTTAGTTAATTTCAAACGACAAAATTCAAAATTGAAATGGCCGTACCATTTTAAATTTTCTTTCCTGCAAAAATGAGTTGTATATTCAAAATCAGCTTAAAAATCTGCCCTATTGAGCTAATTTTTGAAAAAATCGAAAGAAGTGCGTCGAAAGGATAAGACCCCATATTCCTAACGTAATATTTAGTTAATTTCAAAAAACAAAAATAAAAATTTAAATGGCCGTAACTTTCTAAGTTATCATTCCTGCAAAAAATGAGTTGCATTTCTAAATCAGAGTAGAAAATTGCACTATTGAGCGCATTTTTGAAACAATCGAAAGTAGTGCGTGGAAAGGATAAGACCCCATTTACGTAACGTAATATTTAATTAATTTCAAACGACAAAATTCAAAATTGAAATGGCTGTAACTTTCTAAATCATCATTCCTTCAAAAAATGAGTTGAATTTTCTAATTCAGAGTAGAAAATTGTACTATTGACCACATTTTTCAAACGATCGAAAGTAGTGCGTGGAAAGGATAAGACGCCATAAACGTAACGTAATATTTAGTTAATTTCAAACGAAAAAATTCAAAATTGAAATGGCTGTAGCTTTCTAAGTCTTCATTCCTTCAAAAAATGAGTTGCATTTTCAAATTAGAGTTTGAAATTGCACTATTCAACAAATTTGTGAAAAATTCGAAAGAAGTGCGTGGAAAGGATAAGACCCCATAAACGTAACGTAATATTTAGTTAATTTCAAACGACAAAATTCAAAATTGAAATGGCTGTAACTTTCTAAATCTTCATTCCTTCAAAAAATGAGTTGAATTTTCTAATTCAAAGTAGAAAATTGTACTATTGACCGCATTTTTGAAACGATCGAAAGTAGTGCGTGGAAAGGATAAGACGCCATAAACGTAACGTAATATTTAGTTAATTTCAAACGACAAAATTCAAAATTGAAATGGCTGTAACTTTCTAAGTCATCATTCCTTCAAAAAATGAGTTGAATTTTCTAAATCAGAGTAGAAACCTGCACTATTGAGCGCATTTGTGAAAAAATCGAAAGAAGTACGTGGAAAGGATAAGACCCCATAAAACTAACGTAATATCTAATTAATTTCAAACGACAAAAATGAAAATTGAAATGGCTGTAACTTTCTAAGTCATCATTCCTTCAAAAAATGAGTTGAATTTTCTAAATCAGAGTAGAAAATTGCACTATTGAGCGCATTTCTGAAAAAATCGAAAGAAGTGCGTGGAAAGAATAAGACCCCTTATTCCTAACGTAATATTTACTTAATTTCAAACGAACAAAATCGAAATTCAAATGGCTGTAACTTTTTATGTTTTCATTCTTGCAAAAATGTGTTGAATTTTCTAAATCAGAGTAGAAACCTGCACTATTGAGCGCATTTGTGAAAAAATCGAAAGAAGTACGTGGAAAGGATAAGACCTCATATAACTAACGTAATATTTAATTAATTTCAAACGACAAAAATGAAAATTGAAATGGCTGTAACTTTCTAAGTCATCATTCCTTCAAAAAAGGAGTTGAATTTTCTAAATCAGAGTAGAAAATTGCACTATTGAGCGCATTTGTGAAAAAATCGAAAGAAGTACGTGGAAAGGATAAGACCCCATAAAACTAACGTAATATTTAGTTAATTTCAAACGACAAAATTCAAAATTGAAATGGCCGTACCATTTTAAATTTTCTTTCCTGCAAAAAATGAGTTGTATATTCAAAATCAGCTTAAAAATCTGCACTATTGTGCTAATTTTTGAAAAAATCGAAAGTAGTGCGTCGAAAGGATAAGACCCCATAATCCTAACGTAATATTTAGTTAATTTCAAACAACAAAAATCAAAATTTAAATGGCCATAACTTTCTAAGTTATCATTCCTGCAAAAAATGAGTTGCATTTTCTAAATCAGAGAATGAAATTGCATTTTTCAGCAAATTTGTGCAAGAATCGAAAGAAGTGCGTGGAAAGAATAAGACCCCCTAATCCTAACGTAATATTTACTTAATTTCAAACGAACAAAATCGAAATTGAAATGGCTGTAACTTTTTATGTTTTCATTCTTGCAAAAAATGAGTTGAATTTTCTAAATCTGAGTAGAAAACTGCACTATTGAGCGCATTTGTGAAAAAATCGAAAGTAGTACGTGGAAAGGATAAGACCCCATAAAACTAACGTAATATTTAATTAATTTCAAACGACAAAAATCAAAATTGAAATGGTTGTAACTTTCTAAGTCATCATTCCGGTTTTGAAGGGCAAACTCTACAATACGCTCTACTACGCGACGTAGTCCGTGTTCAATACCATTGCTATACATGGATCTAGGATCAACCCTGAATATATACCGATTTCTAGTCAAGGTTGGGGTTGCGGTGCGCACCAATTCGAATGTTATGCCATACTCAACAGAACGGGGTGCAGCTGTGGAGGATGAATAAGGGGTTATATTTGAGGAAGACGCTGTTGTGGTGTTGGATGCGTAAGACGTTGAGGGCTGGGGCTCTATTACTGCAGACTCAACAGAACGGGGAGCTGCTGTGGAGGATGAATAAGGGGTATATTGGCGGAAGGTACTATTGGGGTTGTTGCGTAAGACGTTGAGGGTTGGGGTTCTATTACTGGTGTTCTAACAACCCTGGAACGCTTTATACCTGACGTGGAGGGTTCGTCATCACACCTCCGCTTTGAACGTGCTACATGTCGCTGGTGAGGGCTCATCGGCGGGGGTGGGTACTGTAGATGCACGGTCAACGGGTTCATCCGTGATATCGATGATGGGGGGCTGTACATCGTCGTCATTCACGGTTCTGTGGAAGAAGAAAACAAAATATAAGGAGCAGCACTCGTTATTTGTAATATTTTGTAAATGACCCACTTAGGGGTGTGACGTGTTAGAAATGGAATCTGTAGAAAAATTCAGGTTCACGAGCCCATCCACATGTATTATATCTGGACCTACAGGTTGTGGTAAAACGGTGTTTATGCTTAAAATCATTAAAGAAAAGGGGGAAATGTTCTCAAAATTTGTGCATAAAGTTATATGGTGCTATTCGACATACCAATCAGTGTTCAACGAGTACCAAGATGATGTTTTGTTCCACAAGGGGGTCTATGACGTTAATTCGTTAAAGGGAAATGAACATACAGTCATCGTAATTGACGACCTCATGTTGGAGATGGATAAAACGTTTGCCGAGACATTTACAGTATTCTCCCACCACCTTAACATAAGCGTGTTCTTCATCAATCAGAATCTATTTTTCAAAAATAGATACATGCGCGATGTGTCGCTAAATACGCAATATCTAGTCTTATTCGCGCAACGTAGAGATGTGTCACAAATTGGGGTATTAGCCAGTCAAATGTTCCCGAATCAGCGTAAGGAGTTTTTGGAGGTTTATAAAGAGGTCACAAACCAACGTTATGGATATTTGCTTTGTGACCTTCACCCGCGAAACACGTTTAGGGTGCTTCTAAGAACGAATATATTTCCAAGCGAACCTGAAACCGTGTATATTCCAGAATGACGAATAGGCTAAAGAAATACCGCGAATTAATAAAAATCTATCAACGACTGCCTCGGCATTGCAGCAGATGTTTGTTAAAAATATCGACTCTGACTTTTTAAAATGCATCTGTGAAATCTGCCTTAATGTTATAAAATGTAATGTTCCAATGAAATCCTCTCAGAAGACTCGCTTACGTCGTTACAAGAACATAATACGGACGCTCGCCATAAAAGTCAGACTGTGGGTAAGAAAAAGCTTATTGTACAAAGAGGAGGTTCGTTCCTGCCCATCTTATTTTCAATTTTGGGACCTTTACTGACTAGATTAATATAATGAAGAAGGTGGTTGTGATCCGCACGAGGTGTATGCTTCATTACAAAGGAGTCCAGATGCGGTTCTAGAACCCCGTAAAAGTAGGCTTAAAAGAATGGAAAGTGAGTTGCTACCCTATTAAACAGTGAAAAGGCACCTGATGAGAAAAGGATCTTGTACCAAGAGGCTTTGCAGAAATTTCTTCATGAGTACGAAGATTATAAGCATCCTACAGAGCCCCGTGAGGCACAGCTCGAGTAGCGCTGAGCATAGCGACACAGGACCTGGCAACCAAAGAGCAGCGGAACACAACACATCGAACATGTGCTAAAAAACAGCCTCCCCCATACATTGAGGAATAAAGGGCTAAGTCTTTATAATCTATTGAGTGAGGACCCCATCATACAGTGGACCGATACAGGCGAGGTCATTGTTGAAGGAACAAGGGTACAAGGTCCAATATCGTTGATATTGTTCATGATCTGGTGAGAAAGTGGGATAGGCCCTCACCAACAGGATGGACATATTAAAGCAAGACTACAACAAATAAATGTCCCCAAAACATTGATAGGTAATCTGAATAGGTTAAAAGACTTGGAACATGCACCGCACGTGTCACAACTGAGTACACCTTCGCCCCCAGCAGCTGCAGTGTCTCTGAAGAGGAGAGAAAGAGAGAGCGGCCAACCTTATCCACGTGCCTCTAAAATACGCAAATGGCTAACGTATTAAGTAAGCACTATTATGACATTTCTAACCCGCATCCTATGGTGGCGTTAATAGATTGTACAGAGGTGTTTATGGTGTAAGGAAAAAAGATGTTGAGAGATTTTTGGGGCCAGGATGCTTATACACTTCATAACCGGTGAGAAAAAGGTTTAAAACAGCCAAGACAACAGCCGCCTCGATTGACTCTATTTGGCAGGCAGATTTAACAGACATGCAAAGATATTCATGTATAACGATGGCTACCGTTACATCCTATTCATAATAGATGTATTCTCTAGATACCTGTGGCTAATTCCCCTGAAAAATAAATCGCCTGAAACAGTTGCTAAAGCGGCCAAAACGCTGATGTTGAAAGAAAACAGGATTCCTGGCTATTTTTGTACGGATATGGGAAAAGAATTTATAGGACGCGCTTTTCAGAACATGCTGTCAGAGTTTAATATCAGCTATTACACTTCCAATTCTATACATAAGGCTTCTTTAGCTGAAAGAGTTCAACGTACCATAAAGGAACGCATGCACCGATATTTTACACATAAAAACACATACAGATATATAAACGTTCTCGATTCATTGGCTTCATCCTACAACCGTTCACACCATCGTACGATCGGTACAACGCCTAACGATGTTTTAGAAAGAGGCAAGCGCCCGAGAAGAGATGGAGTGCCGCCACCACCACCACTCTGCGCGTTTCAAAATCAATGACTATGTAAGGCTGTCACGTTCGGGAAATAAATTCGCGAAGGGTTTTGAGCAAGGATGGACACGCGAGATTTTTAAAGTTAGGGCTATGGCCTAAAGGTGAGATAATGATGTATTACGTTGAAGATTTGAATGGAGAAGAGATCTCGGGAGGCTTTTACCGCGAGGAATTGCAGAAAGTGGCATTTAATTTAGGAAAAAATGTGTTTAAAATTGAGAAAATTTTAGGAAGCAAAGGTACAGGAAAGAGAAAAATGTACCTGGTGAAGTGGCTAGGTTACCCAGAAAGCTTCAATACCTATATAAAAGCTGATGCAGTAATGAAGCTTAATTAGTATGCAGCATGACTCCTAACCATTTCTACGTCACACTCCCGTCCTCCTCGTCCCTGTCTGTACACCCTAACAACACACTAGCCAACTTTGTAACAGAGCTCCATGGACCCATTGAGTTGGGCCGTGATTCGTATGAGGTGGGGATATGTGAAATTCAGCTGGACACCCTCTTTTTAAATATTGATTATAAAGATACCGTTTTTACGGTTCTTAGAGACTAATGAGTGTGAAAGCCGGGTTAACTCGGGATGAAACTATACGTATCCCGGACTAAGGTTGCACAGTTTTCAACAAGTAACACTAGGACCGGGCGTTATGGTTCGGTTGAGGATGTTGTGAGAGACTTAAACGTGAGTTTAAAAAACTCAATCTTACGAATGATTTATTATACGAAATCGTAAACAAAGGAAACCCTGCACATACTCTAATCCTAAAATCAAAGGTTAACAGAAATCTTAAAGACGGAAGAGTGTTCAAAATTATAACCGAGGGGCGATATCGATCAGCCTTCCAAAGAGACACCTTTCACGAGGCACGCATGACTTGTCCACCTTAGTGTATCAATTGAAGATGGAGAAATTGGATGTAAGCTCTCAGCCTCCAGACATGTGCTATATTTACAGCAATATAGCGGAACACCAGTTTGTTGGGGATACCCAGGCACGCCTGCTACGCATAGCACACATCCCCAACCATAGAGGAAGGAGTTTGAGTATTACATATGACATACCCCATTATGTGAATGTCGCAACTAACCTAATAATAATATCTCAATATATATAAGAACGATTGAGGGTAAAAATTTCCCATTAGGTGACGGGAGCTTAACAGTGAAGCTTCACTTTCGGCGCACTGAGTTATAATGGACAGAAAGCCTTTCACAGTATACCGAGGGGTGAGATACCAGCGTGGTAGTGAACTTGGGTCCATTTTTTCATCCATACTACGCACCGCTGTCCCACTGTTGAAGAGGGGGGCTAGGTACCTAGGGAGGAAGGAGTTACAAACAGGTTTTAACGCGCAGAGGACATATTGGCGGGCACTAAGCCTAAAGAAGCTCTAAAAAACAATTAAAGCGTACACGGAATGAAATCATGAAAGACGCGAAGAGAAAAATGCGTGGTGGTGGAAAGAAGAGAACTGCTAGGAAGAAGGGGTTACCAACACGTGGCGGAAAGAAGAGATCTGCTGGGAATAAGGGGTTACCATCGCGTGGTGTTAAACGTAAAAGGAAACCAAAAAAGGAGTGCGCTAAGCGTATAAAACCTATGGCTGATCATTTTTTTTAACTAATATAAGCTGAGGACGCTACTCTCACGAATCATAAATTGACTAATACTCGCTGTGAAAGGTGGCACTATTTATAACTCGTCATGGCACGTTTCATCCATCCGTGTAGTTGACAATGTTGTAAATCGGAACTATCCCTCTTTGATATGCCCCTTACTCAGGTCTCTATTGAACATAATGACTTTATTACAATTAACCCGTTAAACACAATTAGTTCACCCAGTGCCCCTATAGAATTCGAGATACCTAGCTCGGGCCCTTACTTTTTTGACCCGAGTTGCATGCACATGTATGCTAAACTACGCATAGCCCATTCTGACGGAACGGACTGCGATGATATTTATGCTGCCTACCCTGAAACCAACTTTTTACACTCCATATTCAGTCAGTGTGACGTATATTTAAATCAGACTACCCTTACCAACTAACTGACACAGCTTAGTTGTATTTGTTAGCTTTGGGAAGATTGGAAGATTGGCTGACCTTTGGGAGGAGGGTGTTGCAGGTTGATTTGACAGACTTTCTTCATTGACTTTGCAATCAGACTTTTTTCTGCATCTGAAATTTGCCGGGAAAACAAAGCAAGTGGTACTAGTTCCTCAGTCAGATACCATAGCTGACCATTTAATCCCTTAAGAGCACTGGATGCTACATCGTGATCATAATTTTTACATTCAATGAGTTCATTAAAAAGATTTAAATCGTTGACAGGTGCATCACAGGCGATGGAAGCAAGTAACCAATATCAATATTCCATTCAGAGATAGTTCTGAATACACATTCGGCCTGTGTCTTGCCCTCGCTATTATCTATAGTTGGGATTGATAAAATGTTGCCTTCTTTTAAACCCGGAGAACCAGAAACAATGATTGCCATTCTTTCTTCCTTTTTGTCAGTTGTAGTTTTCAATATTAATTTACTGTCCCAGTGAACAATGCAATGCTCTGGAGGATTGAATGATGCCGTAAGTTGTTTTGCACTAGATGCTCTTGTATTTTTACATGAACGTTTAGAAGTAGACTTTGACAGGCTCATGTCATGTACATTTATATTTAATTCTGAGGCAACTGCTGCAGCGTAAACTGTTCTTTGGCTATGCGAGAGATTCAGCCTATCAGCCGTGTCAGAAACCATTTGAGAATCAAAAATGCGAATTATTTTTTTAGGATTTCTTTGAGCCGAAGGTTAAAAGTCGGAATCATTTGATTCATTACTTGATTCATCATTATCTATAGGAATATCATCATCAGGTGGGATATTCATTTGTTCACCACTGGGTCCTGCATCCATGTCTGCTAAGAGTTTTTCTTTCCTTTCTACGTCATGTCAAATTCTTTGGTTTCGTCTTTTTGTCCGAGTTACATAAGACTTATCAAGGCTGGAGACGTACATATTCCGAATAGTTCTTTGATCTTCAAGGAATTTTATATCTTCGCTTTTGTCTCTTGTTGGTCTCATTCTGTCTTTCATTATTGTTTCAATGGCATCTGCTGCCGATATATCCAATAGCATATCTAATTTTTTACGAAAAATATCCTTTTTATCTTCGAAAGTATTCCTGTTTTTGTGTTTTTTCAGTGTTTCATACTCATTAACTGAAGTCAGAATCTTTTCTTTTGGTATTCTGCTTTTGGGAATATCTTGCGTTTTAATGCCAGTTAAGTCCCACAATTTTTTAACTTTATTAAGTACAACTGTTGCAGCCTCTTCTTTATTGTTCATAACCATATCATTTCTTTTTAAATGATAGAAATGCTGAAGTACATCTGATTGGGATGGTAGCTGGAATAGTCCTGTAGGAATCAGTTCATCTTTAAGATTACCAATAATTGGATCATAACTGCTTTTTCTTAACTTTATATTTAATTTCTTAGGAGTAGTCATGATATTCATTTAAAATAACATTAGAATCAACCAAGTTAAAAATGCATCATATACTATATACATCATTGGATATCTGAAAAACATAAAATATTGGCTTAATCAGCTGTATAGAACATTTCTATGTATACTATTACGAATAAATAACACTGGGGAACAAATTTCAACTTTTTGTCTATTGAATTAGATTTGACAGTTAGTTCTAGGTAATTTGGGTGCGTTGAGCACGAATTTTTACTCGGTTTTGCTCTATCAGGTCCTGATTTTGCTCAACACCCCTCCTCTTTCGTCGTATTCATAAAAAGGTTTTCTTTCTCAATACTCGCTGTCTTTTTGCAGTT
This sequence comes from Bathynomus jamesi, assembly GCA_023014485.1. Lineage (NCBI taxonomy): Eukaryota > Metazoa > Arthropoda > Malacostraca > Isopoda > Cirolanidae > Bathynomus > Bathynomus jamesi. The sequence continues at coordinate 12,604 of JAJOZX010020928.1, forward strand.
ACACATTATGCAACTAGGTTTTTATCTAGGTATTTGTACCTATTGTTATGGTATTGTTGTATTATGTATATTTTTATATGTAACACCCTAAAAATATTTTTAATTTTGTCATTTTTAACCCATTTTAATATTAGTAAATTAAGCTAAAAATATCATAGAATTCTAAAATTTTCTCGAGCGTTCCTGTTCTCTGTAGAGTATTCTAGAGGGACAACTAAAATATATAAAAGCGACTCGTTTCCAGAGTTAATCAGTCAATTCAATCAGTCAGTCAGTCAGTCAGTCAGTCAGTTGAGTTAGTTAATTAAGTTTGGGCATTAACATAATTTGAATTGGCATATGATTTAGTGAGTAATTTGTCATCGTGATTTAATATAGTTGATTTAATTAGACGTAATTTATATTGTACCTACTCATCCGTGTTTCTAGTTTAATTTCATAGATTGTAAGTACCTATTTCATAATAAGTACCTATTTAAACTAATTTTTGTGTTTATATTTCAGATTTTCTTAAATTTATATGAATTAAGGGCTTTAAATACCTTTACAAATTGGCAGAACAATCAAGCAATATGTCATCAAGCACTAGAAAGTTCAAATGCAAAAACAACCCTGATTCCTTCTGTTATATATGTGGAAATTTTACACTTCCACATCAACGAGCAAATATAACTGACTTCGTAAAAAGAGCTTACTTAGCTTATTTTGGCATAAACTGGGGGACCAAGATATCGTGGGCTCCACATAAAGCCTGCACTATATGCATTGAAAGACTGCGACATTGGACGAAGGTTCGGATTCATAAATACCTTTTGGAGTTCCGATGGTAAGTTTATGATTTCATAAACTACGTAATTTAATCACTAGTGTACTGTAACTTACCTAAATGTAATTGTAACTTAGGTACATAAACAAAAATTTACAGAAAATGTTTATAAGAATCTCAAATATTGCATAAGGTTGAAACACATAGAAATGTTAAATGTTTGGGTGATAACTTTTGATAAAATTCATAAAAACAAGTCTCTCGTCGCTTTTGTTAACGCTTTACAATTTTTTTTCCATATCAGGTGTGGCGAGAGCCTACTAACCACGAGACCGATTGCTACCTTTGCTTTGTCAAGACTTCGGGCTTCACTAAGAAAAATAAACATTGTATCGAGTACCCAAATTTCGACACCGCGATACGACCTGTGCTACATTCAAATGAGATCCCCATTCCAAAATTTAAGGGTCTGCCAACTCAAGAATTAGTTGAAGATGTTCCTGAAAATATTGTTATGCACTTTGAGGAGTCAGACACGATTTTGACCCCAGCGTATTTGAAAGTCAAAACGATCCGCAAAAGTTTAACCAGGCCGAGTTGAATGATCTTGTAAGGATCTAAATTTGCCAAAAAAGGCTGCGGAAATTTTAGCTTCAAGACTTAAAGAGAAAAACTTGCTTACTTCAAACACATACATTTCATTTTACAGAAAAAGAGAAGAAGAACTTGTTAAATATTTTAGAACAGAGGATAGTTTAGTATATTGCTGCGACATAGTTGGTTTGTTAAAGAAGATGGGGGTTGAGTCTTACGATGCAAATGATTGGCGCTTGTTTTTAGACAGTTCGAAAAGAAGTCTTAAGTGTGTGTTGTTGCATAATGGCAATCTATACGGCTCGATACCGATTGGGCACTCAACAAAATTAAAAGAAAAGTATGAACATATAGAAAAGGTTTTAAATCTTATCAAATATAGGGAGCACGAGTGGATCATATGTGTTGACTTAAAAATGGTTAATTTTCTGCTAGGACAACAAGGAGGGTATACTAAATATCCCGCTTCCTTTGCTTATGGGACAGCAGAGCCAAGGAAGAACATTATTTCAAACAAATCTGGCCAGCACGACATCATTTACTGTCGGAGAAAAAAACGTAATTAATCCACCTTTAGTGAGCAGAGATAAAATCATATTTCCTCCTCTGCATATAAAACTAGGCCTCATTAAACAATATGTAAAAGCTTTAGATACGAACGGCGAGTGTTTCAAATACATAACTTCAAAATTTCCAAGTTTAAGTTATGAAAAAATCAAGGCGGGAATTTTCGACGGTCCACAAATAAGAACAATGATTAAAGACAGCAATTTTCCTAATGTCATGAATGAACGCGAAAAAAATGGCTGGTTCTCATTCGTGGACTTGATAGAAAACTTTTAGGCAATTATAGGGCAGATAACTACGAAGAAATCGTAAAAAACTTTTAAGGGACTACAAAGAGTTAGGTTGCAACATGAGCATAAAAATGCATTTTTTGAATAGCCATCTTGACCAATTTCCAAGTAATTTAGGTGATGTAAGTGACGAACAAGGGGAGAGATTCCACCAAGATATCAAAATTATGGAGGAACGGTACCAAGGCCGCTGGGATTCCCACATGATGGCTGATTACTGCTGGTGCTTGAAAAGAGACCTGCCATCACAAGCAAATACGCTAGAAAGTCTTACAAAAGAAAATTTTTGCCACAGTGAAAGCTTCATATCTGTTTGTTTTTTTTATTTTAAGTCATTTCTATCGTTATAATGTAATTTACTGTAGTTTGAACTGCTTGTATTCATGAAACTTGAAAAAAAATTTAACACATGACTTAATTTTTTAGTCCTAATTTGAAAAATCTGGAAAATGGCACATAGGCTGTCGACAAGAATCAGGACCTGATAGAGCCAAACCGAGTTGAAATTCGTATTCAGCGCACCCAAATTACCTAGAATCAAGTGTCAGATATCATTCAATAAAATACGTGTTGCCCAGTGATAATCAATTTATACACCAAAATGTGCAAAGTTGATTTCTGAATAAATTGATATGCAATATGTATGCTTTTATTTAAGATTAAATATGATTAATCTTTAAAAAATGCTTAAAAGATGTCGTTTTTACTCAGTTTTTTACTATGCAATATAAATTGGGGATGGGGGTTCTGATATTACCAGAACTCCAAAAACTGGCAACCATGTTGTTCCTTGCACCAATGCCCATAACATTAGCATGTTGGACCATTAAAAATTTTAAAAAGTGAAATTATGGACCACCCTAATATACAGGGCGTCCCAAAAAAATGTATACACACTTTAAATACTTATAAAGGCAGTGTTTATTAAAATACATTTCATTTTCAAAATGTAATAGAATCTACAGACATTATTAATTGTTTTGTCAACGCCTGTTTTCAAACTGACGTCCGTTCTGGTCCAGGTACTGCTGATAACGCGAAGCAATGGAATCGCAAACATCACGAAACATTTCGTTTGGTATTTGTGTGCATTCTCGTTCAATGGCTGCTCTCAATTCAGCGACTGTTGCAGGTTTTATAGCGTAGACTTTGTCTTTTAAGTATCCCCATAAAAAAAGTCTAGTGTGTGAGGTCTGGTGAACGCGGAGGGTATTCTACGAAACCCCTTCGTCCAATCCACATCCACATCGTGCCAAGTACCACTCGCAATACTCCACTCTTCGGTCCGGATCATCTTCATTAATAGCATGGACTAATCTTGGAATGTAACTTTTCCATTGACAGTGCTTCAAAATGCGTTGGACAGACGATTCTGAAATTCCTACCTCACGACTCGCTTGCCGCACAGATTTTCTTGGACTTTGGTGATACGTTTCCAGTACTCTTTCTTGCTTTGTGGGGCTTGTCGATGTCCGTGGTCTTCCGGAACTTATCTCTAATTCGAGTGATGGTAAGTCGCGTTGGTGGATCTGTTTGAAACTCCCTCCTAAACTGTCTTTGCACTTCAACTGCGTTTTCACACTTCCAGTAGCATTTTAGAATGAATTTCCTTTGTTCAAAGCTTAGTCTGACTGCCATTATTAATTTAATGGGTTTAACTTGGAAAGAAAGAAACATCAATTGAGCTATCAGCTGTTAAAGTGTGTATACATTTTTTTTGGACGCCCTGTATATATATATATATAATATATATATATATATATATATTACAGAGCTGGGCACTTGCGGTTTTTTTGCGGTACTGCGGTACTGCGGTACTACCGTGTTGGTCGGTACCGCGGAAAGTACCGCGGGAAATTTGAATGCGGTAGCGGTACTGCTGTACTTTCAGCGATCCTTTGCGGTACTGCGTTATGCGGTACCGGTTTTGGTAGTGCGGTAGTAGTACCGCAGTACCGCAGTACCGCAAAAAAACGCGCAAAAACGCAAGTGCCCAGCTCTATATAATATATATATATATATATATATATTATATATATATATATATATATATGAATAGAGACCGTCCTCTGGGCAGATAGCATTTCAGTTCTCTTTATTACGGTCAGACATATTTTAAAAATGTTTTTCAAAACGCATTTATTGTAATTTGGTGATTTCCTACTGCGGTGGTGCATTATCGAGAAAAATCAAGCACCACCATATATATATGTTAACCCCTCCGTCTATGGCCCTGGGTTGGTTCGAAGTCGACGGGGGTTCTGGTTGGGAGGCAGCAACGGATATTTCTCGCGATAGTTTTTTCTTCTATAATATTCTAATTAACAGACTGTTAATTCTTCTCTTTATTTAAGACTAAATTCTCTTTTAAGTTCCTCGATTCTTCTTACAACTTATCGGGAACCATTTTCTCTACTGACTGGGGTCTCGGGCGAGCGTACGGCTCGAAGGAAAAGATAAATAAAACTTTCTTTTACTGGGTTTTACTTCTCGAAAAAATGTACAGGTACTGTAGTACTCTGAATTTACAGGGGTAGAGGTTCGACCTCTTTCGACCATAGCTCAGGCCGGAATCTAAAGAGTTAAGGAGGCAAGGGGCCTCTGCCCCTCCTCTGGGAGTGAAGTCTAATTGAAGTGACTGAAGTGCCTGATTTTACAATTACATGCTCTATAATAATCTACATTTGGGGGAGTGCAGTTTGAAGGTTAAGTTTCCCCCTTTAAACAGATAACGATATAGGAAGAGGAAGCCATATTTCTATCTTAAACAGCGTATTTTCAGATCTGATGTTTTCCGGGTCTACCAAGTTAATTAGAACGGAAATGGAATCATGCATTCTTATATTAAGATATGCATAGGAACAAAAATTAAAGCTTAAAACAAGATATGACTTCATCTTTTATAATGAGAAGGGAAGGCATCCAGTCTAAAAAAAATGATTAAAGATTTTGAGAGGAATCAGTTGCTAATTGTTTGACAAAACAGGAAACAACTCTAAAATTTTACATTCTCGCATTTTTACATGGCGACATAATGTCGTGCCGGGCATTTAGTACAATCTAAGTACATTACTAAGTAAGATATATTTTGGTTTATTACATTTACCAATCAATTCAGATTTACGTATGATCGTTAAGTACAATTCTATGAAAGTATATTTGCTACGTCATTTAAGTATATTACATTATATTACATTAGTAGTGTTGAATTAACGTATATTAATTACATTATAAATCATTATTACCAATTACAGTTCCATTAAGTACATTAGTCACTAATAATTCTTAGTGTTTTTATATTTATCTATGGTTGTTATATATGGTTATTGTACATGGTTATTAGTACAACACAAAGTACATGGATACATACGGTATATATTTATATATATACGCCTCTGATCTTACGTTGGTGGGGTATATGGTTACAATTACCGTTATTCTCTTCCGCGCACTTCACGCACAGGGGAAACATGAGCTTGTGGTCGATAACAACGGGTAAGATTGGCATCCATAAATTGTGTGGGGGGAGTACGTCTACGAAAGAGAGCCCAAAGTAACGATCATTCAAATTCCTTGAAAATTCATTGATGGAGGGCAGGTTAGGTCCCACCAGTTTCTCAGGAGAGCCCACGGGGTACGGGTTGTTCTTCATCACGTATGGGTATAAGGAACAGAAATCGTAGTAATGGAGCTTCACACCCACCGTAGGTGGAAAGTATAACCTGAATGGATTTGTACGTCCTCCAAACAAGCTATCACCACATTTGAGAGGATCCAGCACCATTGAACGCTTGATCGTGTTTATTTCCTCACGGTACACCTCGTCTGTCTCCATCCGTGCATCATATTCATGCTCCCACAAGACTTTGTGAGTGAACTGGGATCCTATAAAGTTGATCGCGGTGCGGGTCCATGCAAGACAGTCGGCAGGAGATCTACCGTGGATATCTCCGGCGATTCCGCACTCAGGACGGGGGCATCCATGCCACCAGCATCCGTTAAAGGAGTACACAGTCTTCACACCAGTGACACGGTTTTCACTTAACCCATCAACCCAAAAAATACGACCGTTAATTTTAATGGGCACGTCACCCGTGTTGCGAGCGTGCTTTATGTATACACCTGTCTGTTGCTGTAGGTGTATGAACCAGTAAATAGCCTTGTGGCCGTAACTGCGGGGGTTGTTTCGGTGAATAATGGCTAAGGTGGCTTTAGGCATGAAGTTATTTTTGAACACCGTAAAACATAATGACGCGATGGTGGTTGCGACTTGCAGCGGATCGCATTTGAAACGGCCTATGTACATCCTTTTAAAGGCCTGGAAGCATACTCTAAGCACGCGCACATCACTCACGCAATAACGCTCACATTCATCAGCTATATTATAAGGATTACGTTCATTAAAACTGTTGTAGTATCGATCAAAGTCTTCACGTTCAGCTACACTCATAAAATCATAGTTAAAATAATGTTTGGGTGGTGGTGGGCCTACGTAGTTTAAAGTCTCGCTGGTGAGGAAAGTGTAAGGGAAGTATCCTTTGGAAACTTCAGGCTGCTACCCCCATCACCTTGGGTAGCTTTGCTAATTTACAAAGTGTGAATAATAAAGTGTCTTTAAATTGTACATTGCCTCTTATTTGCATCTGTATTAATTTGTTACCTCTTTTCAATGGATCACCTGTAAATATCTCAGAGGATTCGTGCTCAAACAACTCCTTATAAAGGAACTGCGTGTCAACTTTGCCCGTTATGGGCGAGAATATACACAGTCATTTTTTTAACTTGTCGGCTAACTTGACAATATAGGACACAAATAGTTTCACAGGACTCGTGAACATTCGTTTTGAAAACGTTTGTCCGTTTACCGCATTTGGGGCACTCGTCACATTCGATCCCCATACACTCATCGCAGATAGTCTGGCTCACAAGTAAATGTGGAATTACCTTTTTGGTTTCAGCGTTCGTATATGTTTCTATATCATAGTATACACTTATACAAGGGTTATTTTTAGGCTTAGCATCTTTCATATAACATACATGCTTTACTCCATCCGCCTTATACTCCTCCTGGCATGTAGGACAGTGAATTTCGTCACATTGTGCTTAAATTTCCCCCAATTATCCATTGTGTGAAACATACCACATTCACAGATTCTCATTTTCCTGCACGTGCCAGTTGATTTATGGAGCTCAAAGCAGTTATTATTGAAGAATGTGCGTCTACACTAGGGTGGCCCCTATTTTTCAACGTTTGGAATTATTTGCTCCCAACCCCTAATCTTCTTCCAATATATACAAAAGTGCTATGTGCAAAATTTCAGCTCAATTGGGCTATAATAAGGTGGCCCCCAAAGGCCCTAAAGTTTCAAAATTCACCGATAATTGGTATTTCTAATATAAAACCTTTATAATTCATTTGCAAACTTTGTTTGGGAAAATAATCACAAAGCATAATCGAAAGTGAATTTTATTTACAACAAATAATTACGCCGCTTATATAGGCCGCAGGCGCAGAACTTTCTAGAACCTTCAGAACGGTTTTTGTACGCACTTATGATACTTTTCAATTTCCGTGAATATCTCGTCCAATTTTGGTTTTAAGTAAATAATGGTTATAACTAAATTTATTGTAAATTGAATTCTCTTTCGATCATATTCTATATTTCTTTCGAATAAAACAATGTAAAGAAGATAACAACGGTTTTATATGAAAAATATCAATATTGTTAAAATCTGAAACTTTAGGGCCTTTGGGGGCCATCTTAGTATTGTCTGATTGAGCTGAAATTTACACAGAGCATTTATACATGGATTAGAGCAACTTTGGAGGTTGGGAGATGAAAAATATTTAATTTCAGAAAATCACATACAACTAAGGGCCACCCTAGTCTACACACATCACAGTTTCTCTTCTCAGCTTCAACTACACGGCTTTCACACTTGGTGCTTTTACACTGTTCACATACCATGTGACATTCTTTACAATGACTCACTATATCATCCGCAAACTCGAGGCACCCCTTACACAAATCATGATGTCTCCCATATTTTCGACTTTTGTCATAACTCGCGTAAAGCCACCTTATATTACGGATGGGGAGATACGTTGTCCCTACAATCATAAAATAAGTAGGGGTCTTGTACGATCTCTCACACAGCTTTTTAAAATCATACACAGTCCTACGACGATCATCCAACCCAAATACAACTATACGGACATTCATTTCCTGTTCTACCCTTCTCAGCTCTTCAGGACCCATATTACAGTCAAATTCAAGTTCACAGTCTACAGCTAGTTTAAGGGCACGCTCCATGACCGTAGGCAACCAAATTTTTGTGGCCTGTGTATTTTGTACAGTAAACATACGTGCTAAGACTACTGCTATAAAGCCACAACCACGATCGACGTTTATATGCTTTCGGTAAATAATCGGAGAATTGAAGTTAAGAGTATACGGTATGGCACTATGTCCCGCAACACGGAATACACGGTCAATATTTATCGTGAAGGTGTCCATATTAAAGGCTATACTACTTTGGGCGACTTGCATTATACGTTCTAATATATATTCTACATCTTCAGCCCCCAAATGTCTAAATGGCACTACTACCCAATAATCATCTACATCACCGTCATCTAACCCGAATCCGAAGGACAGACTCGTCCTGACTTCACGCTCGTCGCGGTTCTGAAGAGCAAACTCTACAATACGCTGTACAACCCGGCGTAGCCCGCGCTAAATTCCATTGCTCTACATGGCTCTAGGGTCGACCCTGACTCTATACCGATTTCTAGTCAAGGCTGGGGTGGGGCTGCGGAGTGCACAAACTCAAACGTTAATATCAGCCTCAACAGATCGGGGGGCAACTGTGGCGAATGAATAAGGGGATATATTAGCGGAAGGTGCTGCTGGTGGGCTTGTTGCGTAAGACGTTGAGGGCCTGGAGTCTATTATTGTAGACTCAACAGAACGGGGGGCAACTGTGGCGGATGAATAAGGGGATATATTAGCGGGAGTGCTGCTGGGGGCTTGTTGCGTAAGAGGTTGAGGGTTGGGGATCTATTACTGGTGGTGGTTGGCTAACAACAGGCGCGTATTTCGCTCGCTTTATACCTGACGTGGGGTTCTCTTCATCATACCTCCGCTTTGAACGTGCTACCGGTATCGCTGGCGAGGGTTCGTCGGCAGGGGAGGATTCTGTGATCACAACTACACTGTCGTCGGGGTCATCCGTAATGTTGATGATGGGGTGCTGTACATCGTCGTCATTCACGGTTCTGTGGAAGAAGAAAACAAAATATAAGGAGCAGCACTCGTTATTTGTAATATTTTGTAAATGACCCACTAGGGTGTGACGTGTTAGAAATGGAATCTGTAGAAAAATTCAGGTTCACGAGCCCATCCACATGTATTATATCTGGACCTACAGGATGTGGTAAAACGTGTTTATGCTTAAAATCATTAAAGAAAAGGGGGAATGTTCTCAAAATTTGTGCATAAAGTTATATGGTGCTATTCGACGTATCAATCAGTGTTCAACGAGTACCAAGATGATGTTTTGTTCCACAAGGGGGTCTATGACGTTAATTCGTTAAAGGGAAATGAACATACAGTCATCGTAATTGACGACTCATGTTGGAGATGGATAAAACGTTTGCCGAGACATTTACAGTATTCTCCCACCACCTTAACATAAGCGTGTTCTTCATCAATCAGAATCTATTTTTCAAAAATAGATACATGCGCGATGTGTCGTAAATACACAATATCTAGTCTTATTCGCGCAACGTAGAGATGTGTCACAAATTGGGTATTAGCCAGTCAAATGTTCCCGAATCAGCGTAAGGAGTTTTTGGAGGTTTATAAAGAGGTCACAAACAACGTTATGGATATTTGCTTTGTGACCTTCATCCGCGAAACACGTTTAGGGTGCTTCTAAGAACGAATATATTTCCAACGAGCCTGAAACGTGTATATTCCAGAATGACGAAAGAGCTAAAGAAATACCGTGAATTAATAAAAATCTATCATCGACTGCCTCGAGCATGCAACAGATGTTTTTAAAAATATCGACTCTGACTTTTTAAAATGCATCTGTGAAATCTGTCTTAACGTTATAAAATTGCAATGTATCAATGAAACCATCTCAGAAGGCTCGCTTACGCCGTTACAAGAACATAATACGTGCACTCGCTCGTAAAAGTCAACTGTAGCGAAGAAAAACGAATTATTGTACAAAGGAGGTCATTCTCCCCATCTTATTTTCAGTTTTGGGCCCTTTACTGACTAGATTAATATAATGAAGAAAGTGGTAGTGATTCCACACGAGGTGTACGCTTCACTGCAAAGGAATCCATACACGGATCTAGATCCCCGTAAAAGCAGACTTAAAAGAATGGAAAGCGAATTGCTAGCCCTATTAAACAGTGAAAAAACACCTGATGAGAAAAGAATCTTATACCAAGAACTCTGCAGAAATTTCTTCACGAGTACGAAAATCATAAGAACCCGACAGAGATTCCTGTGGTTATTAGGCACAGCACGGGGGACGATGGAGATGGCGACATAGGATCTGTCCCGACGATACAGCTGACCAACCAAAATTAAGGGATCAGCCACACAACATATCAAGCATGTATTAAAAAGCACCCTCCCATACATTGAGGAGTAAAGGTTTAAGTCTTTATAATCTATTGAATGAGGACCCAGCCATACAATGGACCGATACAGGCGAGATCATTGTGAAGGATCAAAGGTACAGGGTCGAATATCGTAGACATTGTCCATGATCTGGTGAGAAGTGGGATAGGCCATCACCATCAGGATGGAAGCATATTAAAGCAAGACCAACAAATAAACGTCCCTAAAACGTTGATAGGAAATCTGAACAGGTTAAAGACTTGGAACATGCAACGCATGTGGCACAATTGAAGATGCCGTCACCCCCCGGCGGTAACACCTTTGAAGAGGAGAAAGAAGAGGTTAAACAACGGTCAACCCTACCCACGTGCCTCTAAAATACGCAAATGGCTAACGTATTAAGTAAACGCTATTATGACATTTCTAACCCAGCCTCCTACGGCGTAGATAGATGTACAGAAGTGTTTACGGTAGGAAAAAAGATGTTGAAGATTTTTGCGGGAGCAGGAAGCTTATACGCTTCATAAGCCTGTGAGAAAAAGATTTAAAACAGCCAAGACAACGGCTTCCTCGATTGATTCTATTTGGCAAGTATTTAACAGACATGCAAAGATATTCTGTGTATAACGATGGTTACCGTTACATTCTATTCATAATAGATGTATTCTCTAGATATCTGTGGCTAGTTCCTCTGAAAAATAAATCACCTGAAACAGTTGCTAAAACCACAAAACGCTAATGTTAAAGAAAACAGGATTCCTGGCTATTTTTGTACGGATATAGGGAAAAGAATTATAGGACCGTGCTTTTCAGAACATGTTGACAGAGTTTAATATCAGCTATTACACAACCAATTCTATACATAAGGCTTCTTTAGCTGAAAGAGTTCAACGTACCATAAAGGAACGCATGCACCGCTATTTTACACATAAAAACACATACAGATTTCTAGACATTCTGGAATCATTGGCATCATCCTACAACCGCTCACACCATCGCACGATTGGGACAACACGTAACGAAGTTTTAGAAAGAGGTACGCTCCCGAGAAGAGATGGATCCCAACACCACCACACTCTGCACGCTTGAAAATCAATGATTATGTAATGCTGTCGCGTTCGGGGAATAAATTCGGAAAGGGTTTTGAGCAAGGATGGACACGTGAGATTTTT
>JAJOZX010020929.1:0-27836 GCA_023014485.1 Bathynomus jamesi
TCTGATGGAATGTTAAGGTCAAATTGATTAAGATTAGCTTTATTAGGCCAATGGAGATTCATAAACAAGGCATTTCGTCACCACCACATGACTCATCAGTTACTTAGTGGCTGTAACTATGCCTTAATGGCTTTTTTTCTCTTATTAAAAAATTACAATAAATCCCTAAATACAAACTGATTGAAGCTTAAACAAAATAAGATTATTATTGGTTTAGCAAATTAATAAGATGTTTTTGTATTATTATAAACATCTGTAATACGTAATATTTTCCATCAGCAGTGAGTGAAAAATATTCAAAAACAGCAGATTTATACTTTTGATGTGACATACGATATTATCATTACTTATCAAATTGAAATCAAAAATCTGAAAAAGATTTAGGGTTGCTAGTACAAAATTTTTAAATTATCTTTTATTATTATGTTAGTTAATTAATTATAATCCTTATTAATTATAAGCAACTATATTTATATATTTATATAAATATATATTTATGTGTTAATATATAAATATTAAAACATTAGGTTAAATCTATTTTATTCATAAAATTGAGCTATGCCTAGGCTAGGCTGCTATGGTTATAATTGAAGGATTTGCACCGACTCCGACTCCATCCAACTATGCACTTCCGAAACCATCCAACTATGCACTTCCGACTCCATCCAACTATGCACTTCCGACTCCCTCCAACTATGCACTTCCGACTCCCTCCAACTATGCACTTCCGACTCCATCCAACTATGCACTTCCGACTCCAGACGCCATGACTCCAGACGCCATGACTCCAGACGCCATGACTCTGATGGAATGTTAAGGCCAAATTGATTAAGATTAGCTTTATTAGGCCAATGGAGATTCATAAACGGCATTTCGTCACCACCACATGACTCATCAGTTACTTAGTGGCTATAACTATGCCTTAATGGCTTTTTTTCTCTTTATTAAAAAATTACAATAAATCCAAAATACAAACTGATTGAAGATTAAACAAAATAAGATTATTATTGGGTTTAGCAAATTAATAAGATGTTTTTGTATTATTATAAACATCTGTAATACGTAATATTTTCCATCAGCAGTGAGTGAAAAATATTCAAAAACAGCAGATTTATACTTTTGATGTGACATAACGATGTTATCATTACTTATCAAATTGAAATCTAAAAATCTGAAAAAATTTAGGGTTGATAGTGCAAAATTTTTAAATTTCCTTTTATTATGTTAATTAATTATAATCCTTATTAATTATAAGCAACTATATTTATATATTTATATAAATATATTTATATATGTTTTAATACATAAATATTAAAACATTAGGTTAAATCTATTTTATTCATAAAATTGAGCTAGGCCTAGGGCTAGGCTGCTATGGTTATAATTGAAGGATTTGCACCGACTCCGAATCCATCCAACTATGCACTTCCGAAACCATCCAACTATGCACTTCCGACTCCATCCAACTATGCACTTCCGACTCCCTCCAACTATGCACTTCCGACTCCCTCCAACTATGCACTTCCGACTCCATCCAACTATGCACTTCCGACTCCAGACGCCATGACTCCAGACGCCATGACTCCAGACGCCATGATTCTGATGGAATGTTAAGGCCAAATTGATTAAGATTAGCTTTATTAGGCCAATGGAGATTCATAAACGGCATTTCGTCACCACCACATGACTCATCAGTTACTTAGTGGCTGTAACTATGCCTTAATGGCTTTTTTTCTCTTTTTTAAAAATTACAATAAATCCCAAAATACAAACTGATTGAAGCTTAAAGAAAATAAGATTATTATTGGTTTAGCAAATTAATAAGATGTTTTTGTATTATAAACATCTGTAATACGTAATATTTTCCATCAGCAGTGAGTGAAAAATATTCAAAAACAGCAGATTTATACTTTTGATGTAACATTACGATGTTATCATTACTTATCAAATTGAAATCTAAAAATCTGAAAAAGATTTAGGGTTGCTAGTACAAAATTTTTAAATTTCCTTTTATTAATTATGATAATTAATTAATTATAATCCTTATTAATTATAAGCAACTATATTTATATATTTATATAAATATATATTTATATATGTTTTAATATATAAATATTAAAACATTAGGTTAAATCTATTTTATTCATAAAATTGAGCTAGGCCTAGGGCTAGGCTGCTATGGTTATAATTGAAGGATTTGCACCGACTCCGATTCCATCCAACTATGCACTTCCGACTCCATCCAACTATGCACTTCCGACTCCCTCCAACTATGCACTTCCGACTCCCTCCAACTATGCACTTCCGACTCCCTCCAACTATGCACTTCCGACTCCATCCAACTATACACTTCCGACCATCCAACTATGCACTTCCGCCTCCATCCAACTATGCACTTCCGACTCCAGACGCCATGACTATAGACGCCATGACTCCAGACACCATGACTATAGCCACCATGACTCCAGCCACCATGACTCGAGACGCCATGACTCCAGATGCCATGACTCCAGACGCCATGACTCCACACGCCATGACTCTGATGGAATGTTAAGGTCAAATTGATTAAGATTAGCTTTATTAGGCCAATGGAGATTCATAAACAGGCATTTCGTCACCACCACATGACTCATCAGTTACTTAGTGGCTGTAACTATGCCTTAATGGCTTTTTTTTCTCTTTATTAAAAAATTACAATAAATCCCTAAATACAAACTGATTGAAGCTTAAACAAAATAAGATTATTATTGGTTTAGCAAATTAATAAGATGTTTTTGTATTATTATAAACATCTGTAATACGTAATATTTTCCATCAGCAGTGAGTGAAAAATATTCAAAAACAGCAGATTTATACTTTTGATGTGACATTACGATATTATCATTACTTATCAAATTGAAATCTAAAAATCTGAAAAAGATTTAGGGTTGCTAGTACAAAATTTTTAAATTATCTTTTATTAATTATGTTAGTTAATTAATTATAATCCTTATTAATTATAAGCAACTATATTTATATATTTATATAAATATATATTATGTGTTTTAATATATAAATATTAAAACATTAGGTTAAATCTATTTTATTCATAAAATTGAGCTATGCCTAGGGCTAGGCTGCTATGGTTATAATTGAAGGATTTGCACCGACTCCGACTCCATCCAACTATGCACTTCCGAAACCATCCAACTATGCACTTCCGACTCATCCAACTATGCACTTCCGACTCCCTCCAACTATGCACTTCCGACTCCCTCCAACTATGCACTTCCGACTCCATCCAACTATGCACTTCCGACTCCAGACGCCATGACTCCAGACGCCATGACTCTGATGGAATGTTAAGGCCAAATTGATTAAGATTAGCTTTATTAGGCCAATGGAGATTCATAAACGGCATTTCGTCACCACCACATGACTCATCAGTTACTTAGTGGCTATAACTATGCCTTAATGGCTTTTTTTCTCTTTATTAAAAAATTACAATAAATCCAAAATACAAACTGATTGAAGATTAAACAAAATAAGATTATTATGGGTTTAGCAAATTAATAAGATGTTTTTGTATTATTATAAACATCTGTAATACGTAATATTTTCCATCAGCAGTGAGTGAAAAATATTCAAAAACAGCAGATTTATACTTTTGATGTGACATAACGATGTTATCATTACTTATCAAATTGAAATCTAAAAATCTGAAAAAAATTTAGGGTTGATAGTGCAAAATTTTTAAATTTCCTTTTATTATGTTAATTAATTATAATCCTTATTAATTATAAGCAACTATATTTATATATTTATATATTGCTAGTACAAAATTTTTAAATTATCTTTTATTAATTATGTTAGTTAATTAATTATAATCCTTATTAATTATAAGCAACTATATTTATATATTTATATAAATATATATTTATGTGTTTTAATATATAAATATTAAAACATTAGGTTAAATCTATTTTATTCATAAAATTGAGCTATGCCTAGGGCTAGGCTGCTATGGTTATAATTGAAGGATTTGCACCGACTCCGACTCCATCCAACTATGCACTTCCGAAACCATCCAACTATGCACTTCCGACTCCATCCAACTATGCACTTCCGACTCCCTCCAACTATGCACTTCCGACTCCCTCCAACTATGCACTTCCGACTCCATCCAACTATGCACTTCCGACTCCAGACGCCATGACTCCAGACGCCATGACTCCAGACGCCATGACTCTGATGGAATGTTAAGGCCAATTGATTAAGATTAGCTTTATTAGGCCAATGGAGATTCATAAACGGCATTTCGTCACCACCACATGACTCATCAGTTACTTAGTGGCTATAACTATGCCTTAATGGCTTTTTTCTCTTTATTAAAAAATTACAATAAATCCAAAAATACAAACTGATTGAAGATTAAACAAAATAAGATTATTATGGTTTAGCAAATTAATAAGATGTTTTTGTATTATTATAAACATCTGTAATACGTAATATTTTCCATCAGCAGTGAGTGAAAAATATTCAAAAACAGCAGATTTATACTTTTGATGTGACATAACGATGTTATCATTACTTATCAAATTGAAATCTAAAAATCTGAAAAAATTTAGGGTTGATAGTGCAAAATTTTTAAATTTCCTTTTATTATGTTAATTAATTATAATCCTTATTAATTATAAGCAACTATATTTATATATTTATATAAATATATTTATATATGTTTTAATACATAAATATTAAAACATTAGGTTAAATCTATTTTATTCATAAAATTGAGCTAGGCCTAGGGCTAGGCTGCTATGGTTATAATTGAAGGATTTGCACCGACTCCGAATCCATCCAACTATGCACTTCCGAAACCATCCAACTATGCACTTCCGACTCCATCCAACTATGCACTTCCGACTCTCCAACTATGCACTTCCGACTCCTCCAACTATGCACTTCCGACTCCATCCAACTATGCACTTCCGACTCCAGACGCCATGACTCCAGACGCCATGACTCCAGACGCCATGATTCTGATGGAATGTTAAGGCCAAATTGATTAAGATTAGCTTTATTAGGCCAATGGAGATTCATAAACGGCATTTCGTCACCACCACATGACTCATCAGTTACTTAGTGGCTGTAACTATGCCTTAATGGCTTTTTTTCTCTTTTTAAAAATTACAATAAATCCCAAAATACAAACTGATTGAAGCTTAAACAAAATAAGATTATTATTGGTTTAGCAAATTAATAAGATGTTTTTGTATTATTTATAAACATCTGTAATACGTAATATTTTCCATCAGCAGTGAGTGAAAAATATT
This sequence comes from Bathynomus jamesi, assembly GCA_023014485.1. Lineage (NCBI taxonomy): Eukaryota > Metazoa > Arthropoda > Malacostraca > Isopoda > Cirolanidae > Bathynomus > Bathynomus jamesi. The sequence goes on from JAJOZX010020929.1 coordinate 5,313, forward strand.
CAAAAACAGCAGATTTATACTTTTGATGTAACATTACGATTATCATTACTTATCAAATTGAAATCTAAAAATCTGAAAAAGATTTAGGGTTGCTAGTACAAAATTTTTAAATTTCCTTTTATTAATTATGATAATTAATTAATTATAATCCTTATTAATTATAAGCAACTATATTTATATATTTATATAAATATATATTTATATATGTTTTAATATATAAATATTAAAACATTAGGTTAAATCTATTTTATTCATAAAATTGAGCTAGGCCTAGGGCTAGGCTGCTATGGTTATAATTGAAGGATTTGCACCGACTCCGATCCATCCAACTATGCACTTCCGACTCCATCCAACTATGCACTTCCGACTCCATCCAACTATGCACTTCCGACTCCATCCAACTATGCACTTCCGACTCCATCCAACTATGCACTTCCGACTCCATCCAACTATGCACTTCCTACTCCATCCAACAATGCACTTCCTATTCCCTCCAACTATGCACTTCCGACTCCATCCAACTATGCACTTCCGACTCCAGACGCCATGACTCCAGACGCCATGACTCCAGACGCCATGACTCTGATGGAATGTTAAGGCCAAATTGATTAAGATTAGCTTTATTAGGCCAATGGAGATTCATAAACGGCATTTCGTCACCACCACATGACTCATCAGTTACTTAGTGGCTGTAACTATGCCTTAATGGCTTTTTTTCTCTTTATTAAAAAATTACAATAAATCCCAAAATACAAACTGATTGAAGCTTAAACAAAATAAGATTATTATTGGTTTAGCAAATTAATAAGATGTTTTTGTATTATTATAAACATCTGTAATACGTAATATTTTCCATCAGCAGTGAGTGAAAAATATTCAAAAACAGCAGATTTATACTTTTGATGTGACATTACGATGTTATCATTACTTATCAAATTGAAATCTAAAAATCTGAAAAAGATTTAGGGTTGCTAGTACAAAATTTTTAAATTTCCTTTTATTAATTATGTTAATTAATTAATTATAATCCTTATTAATTATAAGCAACTATATTTATATATTTATATAAATATATATTTATATATGTTTTAATATATAAATATTAAAACATTAGGTTAAATCTATTTTATTCATAAAATTGAGCTAGGCCTAGGGCTAGGCTGCTATGGTTATAATTGAAGGATTTGCACCGACTCCGACTCCATCCAACTATGCACTTCCGACTCCATCCAACTATGCACTTCCGACTCCAGACTTGCACTTCCGACTCCATCCAACTATCACTTCCGACTATAGCCACCATGACTCCAGCCACCATGACTCAGAGCCATGACTCCAGACGCCATGACTCCAGACCATGACTCCAGACCATGACTCCAGACGCCATGACTCCAGACGCCATGACTCCAGACGCCATGACTCTGATGGAATGTTAAGGCCAAATTGATTAAGATTAGCTTTATTAGGCCATGGAGATTCATAAACGGCATTTCGTCACCACCACATGACTCATCAGTTACTTAGTGGCTAACTATGCCTTAATGGCTTTTTTTCTCTTTATTAAAAAATTACAATAAATCCCAAAATACAAACTGATTGAAGCTTAAACAAAATAAGATATTATTGGTTTAGCAAATTAATAAGATGTTTTTGTATTATTATAAACATCTGTAATACGTAATATTTTCCATCAGCAGTGAGTGAAAAATATTCAAAAACAGCAGATTTATACTTTTGATGTGACATTACGATGTTATCATTACTTATCAAATTGAAATCTAAAAATCTGAAAAAGATTTAGGGCTGCTAGTGCAAAATTTTTAAATTTCCTTTTATTATGTTAATTAATTAATTATAATCCTTATTAATTATAACAACTATATTTATATATTTATATAAATATATATTTATATATGTTTTAATACATAAATATTAAAACATTAGGTTAAATCTATTTTATTCATAAAATTGAGCTAGGCCTAGGGCTAGGCTGCTATGGTTATAATTGAAGGATTTGCACCGACTCCGACTCCATCCAACTATACACTTCCGACTCCATCCAACTATGCACTTCCGACTCCCTCCAACTATGCACTTCCGACTCCCTCCAACTATACACTTCCGACTCCTCCAACTATGCACTTCCGACTCCTCCAACTATACACTTCCGACTCCATCCAACTATACACTTCCGACTCCATCCAACTATGCACTTCCGACATCCAACTATGCACTTCCGACTCCAGACGCCATGACTCCAGACGCCATGACTCCAGACGCCATGACTATCCATGACAGCCATGACTCCAGACGCCATGACTCCAGGCCATGACTCCATGCCATGACTCCAGACGCCATGACTCCACACGCCATGACTCTGATGGAATGTTAAGGTCAAATTGATTAAGATTAGCTTTATTAGGCCAATGGAGATTCATAAACAAGGCATTTCTCACCACCACATGACTCATCAGTTACTTAGTGGCTGTAACTATGCCTTAATGGCTTTTTTTTCTCTTTATTAAAAAATTACAATAAATCCCTAAATACAAACTGATTGAAGCTTAAACAAAATAAGATTATTATTGGTTTAGCAAATTAATAAGATGTTTTTGTATTATTATAAACATCTGTAATACGTAATATTTTCCATCAGCAGTGAGTGAAAAATATTCAAAAACAGCAGATTTATACTTTTGATGTGACATTACGATATTATCATTACTTATCAAATTGAAATCTAAAAATCTGAAAAAGATTTAGGGTTGCTAGTACAAAATTTTTAAATTTTCTTTTATTAATTATGTTAATTAATTAATTATAATCCTTATTAATTATAAGCAACTATATTTATATATTTATATAAATATATATTATGTGTTTTAATATATAAATATTAAAACATTAGGTTAAATCTATTTTATTCATAAAATTGAGCTAGGCCTAGGGCTAGGCTGCTATGGTTATAATTGAGGGATTTGCACCGACTCCGACTCCATCCAACTATGCACTTCCGAAACCATCCAACTATGCACTTCCGACTCCTCCAACTATGCACTTCCGACTCCCTCCAACTATGCACTTCCGACTCCATCCAACTATGCACTTCCGACTCCAGACGCCATGACTCCAGACGCCATGACTCCAGACGCCATGACTCTGATGGAATGTTAAGGCCAAATTGATTAAGATTAGATTTATTAGGCCAATGGAGATTCATAAACGGCATTTCGTCACCACCACATGACTCATCAGTTACTTAGTGGCTGTAACTATGCCTTAATGGCTTTTTTTCTCTTTTAAAAATTACAATAAATCCCAAAATACAAACTGATTGAAGCTTAAAAAAATAAGATTATTATTGGTTTAGCAAATTAATAAGATGTTTTTGTATTATTATAAACATCTGTAATACGTAATATTTTCCATCAGCAGTGAGTGAAAAATATTCAAAAACAGCAGATTTATACTTTTGATGTGACATTACGATATTATCATTACTTATCAAATTGAAATCTAAAAATCTGAAAAAGATTTAGGGTTGCTAGTGCAAAATTTTTAAATTTCCTTTTAATTATGTTAATTAATTAATTATAATCCTTATTAATTATAAGCAACTATATTTATATATTTATATAAATATATATTTATATATGTTTTAATACATAAATATTAAAACATTAGGTTAAATCTATTTTATTCATAAAATTGAGCTAGGCCTAGGGCTAGGCTGCTATGGTTATAATTGAAGGATTTGCACCGACTCCGACTCCATCCAACTATACACTTCCGACTCCATCCAACTATGCACTTCCGACTCCCTCCAACTATGCACTTCCGACTCCCTCCAACTATGCACTTCCGACTCCCTCCAACTATGCACTTCCGACTCCATCCAACTATACACTTCCGACTCCATCCAACTATGCACTTCCAACTCCATCCAACTATGCACTTCCGACTCCAGACGCCATGACTCCAGACGCCATGACTCCAGACCATGACTATAGCCACCATGACTCCAGCCACCATGACTCAGACGCCATGACTCCAGATGCCATGACTCCAGACGCCATGACTCCAGACGCCATGACTCCACACGCCATGACTCTGATGGAATGTTAAGGTCAAATTGATTAAGATTAGCTTTATTAGGCCAATGGAGATTCATAAACAAGGCATTTCGTCACCACCACATGACTCTCAGTTACTTAGTGGCTGTAACTATGCCTTAATGGCTTTTTTTTCTCTTTATTAAAAAATTACAATAAATCCCTAAATACAAACTGATTGAAGCTTAAACAAAATAAGATTATTATTGGTTTAGCAAATTAATAAGATGTTTTTGTATTATTATAAACATCTGTAATACGTAATATTTTCCATCAGCAGTGAGTGAAAAATATTCAAAAACAGCAGATTTATACTTTTGATGTGACATTACGATGTTATCATTACTTATCAAATTGAAATCTAAAAATCTGAAAAAGATTTAGGGTTGCTAGTACAAAATTTTTAAATTTCCTTTTATTAATTATGTTAATTAATTAATTATAATCCTTATTAATTATAAGCAACTATATTTATATATTTATATAATATATATTTATATGTTTTAATATATAAATATTAAAACATTAGGTTAAATCTATTTTATTCATAAAATTGAGCTAGGCCTAGGGCTAGGCTGCTATGGTTATAATTGAAGGATTTGCACCGACTCCGATCCATCCAACTATGCACTTCCGAACCATCCAACTATGCACTTCCGACTCCATCCAACTATGCACTTCCGACTCCCTCCAACTATGCACTTCCGACTCCCTCCAACTATGCACTTCCGACTCCATCCAACTATGCACTTCCGACTCCAGACGCCATGACTCCAGACGCCATGACTCTGATGGAATGTTAAGGCCAAATTGATTAAGATTAGCTTTATTAGGCCAATGGAGATTCATAAACGGCATTTCGTCACCACCACATGACTCATCAGTTACTTAGTGGCTGTAACTATGCCTTAATGGCTTTTTTTCTCTTTTTTAAAAATTACAATAAATCCCAAAATACAAACTGATTGAAGCTTAAAGAAAATAAGATTATTATTGGTTTAGCAAATTAATAAGATGTTTTTGTATTATTATAAACATCTGTAATACGTAATATTTTCCATCAGCAGTGAGTGAAAAATATTCAAAAACAGCAGATTTATACTTTTGATGTAACATTACGATGTTATCATTACTTATCAAATTGAAATCTAAAAATCTGAAAAAGATTTAGGGTTGCTAGTACAAAATTTTTAAATTTCCTTTTATTAATTATGTTAATTAATTAATTATAATCCTTATTAATTATAAGCAACTATATTATATTATATATAATAAATATTTTATATATGTTTTAATAATAAATATTAAAACATTAGGTTAAATCTATTTTATTCATAAAATTGAGCTAGGCCTAGGGCTAGGCTGCTATGGTTATAATTGAAGGATTTGCACCGACTCCGACTCCATCCAACTATGCACTTCCGACTCCATCCAACTATGCACTTCCGACTCCATCCAACTATGCACTTCCGACTCCATCCAAGTATGCACTTCCGACTCCATCCAACTATGCACTTCCGACTCCATCCAACTATGCACTTCCTACTCCATCCAACAATGCACTTCCTATTCCCTCCAACTATGCACTTCCGACTCCATCCAACTATGCACTTCCGACTCCAGACGCCATGACTCCAGACGCCATGACTCCAGACGCCATAACTCTGATGGAATGTTAAGGCCAAATTGATTAAGATTAGCTTTATTAGGCTAATGGAGATTCATAAACGGCATTTCGTCACCACCACATGACTCATCAGTTACTTAGTGGCTGTAACTATGCCTTAATGGCTTTTTTTTTCTCTTATTAAAAAATTACAATAAATCCCAAAATACAAACTGATTGAAGCTTAAAGAAAATAAGATTATTATTGGTTTAGCAAATTAATAAGATGTTTTTGTATTATTATAAACATCTGTAATACGTAATTTTTCCATCAGCAGTGAGTGAAAAATATTCAAAAACAGCAGATTTATACTTTTGATGTGACATTACGATGTTATCATTACTTATCAAATTGAAATCTAAAAATCTGAAAAAGATTTAGGGTTGATAGTGCAAAATTTTTAAATTTCCTTTTATTATGTTAATTAATTAATTATAATCCTTATTAATTATAAGCAACTATATTTATATATTTATATAAATATATATTTATATATGTTTTAATACATAAATATTAAAACATTAGGTTAAATCTATTTTATTCATAAAATTGAGCTAGGCCTAGGGCTAGGCTGCTATGGTTATAATTGAAGGATTTGCACCGACTCCTACTCCATCCAACTATACACTTCCGACTCCATCCAACTATGCACTTCCGACTCCCTCCAACTATGCACTTCCGACTCCCTCCAACTATGCACTTCCGACTCCCTCCAACTATGCACTTCCGACTCCATCCAACTATACACTTCCGACTCCATCCAACTATGCACTTCCGCCTCCATCCAACTATGCACTTCCGACTCCAGACGCCATGACTATAGACGCCATGACTCCAGACACCATGACTATAGCCACCATGACTCCAGCCACCATGACTCGAGACGCCATGACTCCAGATGCCATGACTCCAGACGCCATGACTCCACACGCCATGACTCTGATGGAATGTTAAGGTCAAATTGATTAAGATTAGCTTTATTAGGCCAATGGAGATTCATAAACAAGGCATTTCGTCACCACCACATGACTCATCAGTTACTTAGTGGCTGTAACTATGCCTTAATGGCTTTTTTTTCTCTTTATTAAAAAATTACAATAAATCCCTAAATACAAACTGATTGAAGCTTAAACAAAATAAGATTATTATTGGTTTAGCAAATTAATAAGATGTTTTTGTATTATTATAAACATCTGTAATACGTAATATTTTCCATCAGCAGTGAGTGAAAAATATTCAAAAACAGCAGATTTATACTTTTGATGTGACATTACGATATTATCATTACTTATCAAATTGAAATCTAAAAATCTGAAAAAGATTTAGGGTTGCTAGTACAAAATTTTTAAATTATCTTTTATTAATTATGTTAGTTAATTAATTATAATCCTTATTAATTATAAGCAACTATATTTATATATTTATATAAATATATATTATGTTTTAATATATAAATATTAAAACATTAGGTTAAATCTATTTTATTCATAAAATTGAGCTATGCCTAGGGCTAGGCTGCTATGGTTATAATTGAAGGATTTGCACCGACTCCGACTCCATCCAACTATGCACTTCCGAAACCATCCAACTATGCACTTCCGACTCCATCCAACTATGCACTTCCGACTCCCTCCAACTATGCACTTCCGACTCCCTCCAACTATGCACTTCCGACTCCATCCAACTATGCACTTCCGACTCCAGACGCCATGACTCCAGACGCCATGACTCCAGACGCCATGACTCTGATGGAATGTTAAGGCCAAATTGATTAAGATTAGCTTTATTAGGCCAATGGAGATTCATAAACGGCATTTCGTCACCACCACATGACTCATCAGTTACTTAGTGGCTAACTATGCCTTAATGGCTTTTTTTCTCTTTATTAAAAATTACAATAAATCCAAAATACAAACTGATTGAAGATTAAACAAAATAAAGATTATTATTGGTTTAGCAAATTAATAAGATGTTTTTGTATTATTATAAACATCTGTAATACGTAATATTTTCCATCAGCAGTGAGTGAAAAATATTCAAAAACAGCAGATTTATACTTTTGATGTGACATTACGATGTTATCATTACTTATCAAATTGAAATCTAAAAATCTGAAAAAGATTTAGGGTTGCTAGTACAAAATTTTTAAATTTCCTTTTATTATGTTAATTAATTATAATCCTTATTAATTATAAGCAACTATATTTATATATTTATATAAATATATATTATATATGTTTTAATACATAAATATTAAAACATTAGGTTAAATCTATTTTATTCATAAAATTGAGCTAGGCCTAGGGCTAGGCTGCTATGGTTATAATTGAAGGATTTGCACCGACTCCGATCCATCCAACTATGCACTTCCGACCATCCAACTATGCACTTCCGACTCCATCCAACTATGCACTTCCGACTCCCTCCAACTATGCACTTCCGACTCCCTCCAACTATGCACTTCCGACTCCATCCAACTATGCACTTCCGACTCCAGACGCCATGACTCCAGACGCCATGACTCCAGACGCCATGATTCTGATGGAATGTTAAGGCCAAATTGATTAAGATTAGCTTTATTAGGCCAATGGAGATTCATAAACGGCATTTCGTCACCACCACATGACTCATCAGTTACTTAGTGGCTGTAACTATGCCTTAATGGCTTTTTTTCTTTTTTAAAAATTACAATAAATCCCAAAATACAAACTGATTGAAGCTTAAAGAAAATAAGATTATTATTGGTTTAGCAAATTAATAAGATGTTTTTGTATTATTATAAACATCTGTAATACGTAATATTTTCCATCAGCAGTGAGTGAAAAATATTCAAAAACAGCAGATTTATACTTTTGATGTGACATTACGATGTTATCATTACTTATCAAATTGAAATCTAAAAATCTGAAAAAGATTTAGGGTTGCTAGTACAAAATTTTTAAATTTCCTTTTATTATTATGATAATTAATTAATTATAATCCTTATTAATTATAAGCAACTATATTTATATATTTATATAAATATATATTTATATATGTTTTAATAATAAATATTAAAACATTAGGTTAAATCTATTTTATTCATAAAATTGAGCTAGGCCTAGGGCTAGGCTGCTATGGTTATAATTGAAGGATTTGCACCGACTCCGATTCCATCCAACTATACACTTCCGACTCCATCCAACTATGCACTTCCGACTCCCTCCAACTATGCACTTCCGACTCCCTCCAACTATGCACTTCCGACTCCCTCCAACTATGCACTTCCGACTCCATCCAACTATACACTTCCGACTCCATCCAACTATGCACTTCCGCCTCCATCCAACTATGCACTTCCGACTCCAGACGCCATGACTATAGACGCCATGACTCCAGACACCATGACTATAGCCACCATGACTCCAGCCACCATGACTCGAGACGCCATGACTCCAGATGCCATGACTCCACACGCCATGACTCTGATGGAATGTTAAGGTCAAATTGATTAAGATTAGCTTTATTAGGCCAATGGAGATTCATAAACAAGGCATTTCGTCACCACCACATGACTCATCAGTTACTTAGTGGCTGTAACTATGCCTTAATGGCTTTTTTTTCTCTTTATTAAAAAATTACAATAAATCCCTAAATACAAACTGATTGAAGCTTAAACAAAATAAGATTATTATTGGTTTAGCAAATTAATAAGATGTTTTTGTATTATTATAAACATCTGTAATACGTAATATTTTCCATCAGCAGTGAGTGAAAAATATTCAAAAACAGCAGATTTATACTTTTGATGTGACATTACGATATTATCATTACTTATCAAATTGAAATCTAAAAATCTGAAAAAGATTTAGGGTTGCTAGTACAAAATTTTTAAATTATCTTTTATTAATTATGTTAGTTAATTAATTATAATCCTTATTAATTATAAGCAACTATATTTATATATTTATATAAATATATATTTATGTGTTTTAAATATAAATATTAAAACATTAGGTTAAATCTATTTTATTCATAAAATTGAGCTATGCCTAGGGCTAGGCTGCTATGGTTATAATTGAAGGATTTGCACCGACTCCGACTCCATCCAACTATGCACTTCCGAAACCATCCAACTATGCACTTCCGACTCCATCCAACTATGCACTTCCGACTCCCTCCAACTATGCACTTCCGACTCCCTCCAACTATGCACTTCCGACTCCATCCAACTATGCACTTCCGACTCCAGACGCCATGACTCCAGACGCCATGACTCTGATGGAATGTTAAGGCCAAATTGATTAAGATTAGCTTTATTAGGCCAATGGAGATTCATAAACGGCATTTCGTCACCACCACATGACTCATCAGTTACTTAGTGGCTATAACTATGCCTTAATGGCTTTTTTTCTCTTTATTAAAAAATTACAATAAATCCAAAATACAAACTGATTGAAGATTAAACAAAATAAGATTATTATGGTTTAGCAAATTAATAAGATGTTTTTGTATTATTATAAACATCTGTAATACGTAATATTTTCCATCAGCAGTGAGTGAAAATATTCAAAAACAGCAGATTTATACTTTTGATGTGACATACGATGTTATTACTTATCAAATTGAAATCTAAAAATCAAAAAATTTAGGGTTGATAGTGCAAAATTTTTAAATTCCTTTATTATGTTAATTAATAATCCTTATTAATTATAAGCAACTATATTATATATTTATATTGCTAGTACAAAATTTTTAAATTATCTTTTATAATTATGTTAGTTAATTAATTATAATCCTTATTAATTATAAGCAACTATATTTATATATTTATATAAATATTATTTATGTTTTAATATATAAATATTAAAACATTAGGTTAAATCTATTTTATTCATAAAATTGAGCTATGCCTAGGGCTAGGCTGCTATGGTTATAATTGAAGGATTTGCACCGACTCCGACTCCATCCAACTATGCACTTCCGAAACCATCCAACTATGCACTTCCGACTCCATCCAACTATGCACTTCCGACTCCTCCAACTATGCACTTCCGACTCCTCCAACTATGCACTTCCGACTCCATCCAACTATGCACTTCCGACTCCAGACGCCATGACTCCAGACGCCATGACTCCAGACGCCATGACTCTGATGGAATGTTAAGGCCAAATTGATTAAGATTAGCTTTATTAGGCCAATGGAGATTCATAAACGGCATTTCGTCACCACCACATGACTCATCAGTTACTTAGTGGCTATAACTATGCCTTAATGGCTTTTTTTCTCTTTATTAAAAAATTACAATAAATCCAAAAATACAAACTGATTGAAGATTAAACAAAATAAGATTATTATGGGTTTAGCAAATTAATAAGATGTTTTTGTATTATTATAAACATCTGTAATACGTAATATTTTCCATCAGCAGTGAGTGAAAAATATTCAAAAACAGCAGATTTATACTTTTGATGTGACATAACGATGTTATCATTACTTATCAAATTGAAATCTAAAAATCTGAAAAAAATTTAGGGTTGATAGTGCAAAATTTTTAAATTTCCTTTTATTATGTTAATTAATTATAATCCTTATTAATTATAAGCAACTATATTTATATATTTATATAAATATATATTTATATATGTTTTAATACATAAATATTAAAACATTAGGTTAAATCTATTTTATTCATAAAATTGAGCTAGGCCTAGGGCTAGGCTGCTATGGTTATAATTGAAGGATTTGCACCGACTCCGAATCCATCCAACTATGCACTTCCGAAACCATCCAACTATGCACTTCCGACTCCATCCAACTATGCACTTCCGACTCCTCCAACTATGCACTTCCGACTCCCTCCAACTATGCACTTCCGACTCCATCCAACTATGCACTTCCGACTCCAGACGCATGACTCCAGACGCCATGACTCCAGACGCCATGATTCTGATGGAATGTTAAGGCCAAATTGATTAAGATTAGCTTTATTAGGCCAATGGAGATTCATAAACGGCATTTTCGTCACCACCACATGACTCATCAGTTACTTAGTGGCTGTAACTATGCCTTAATGGCTTTTTTTTCTCTTTTTTAAAATTACAATAAATCCCAAAATACAAACTGATTGAAGCTTAAAGAAAATAAGATTATTATTGGTTTAGCAAATTAATAAGATGTTTTTGTATTATTATAAACATCTGTAATACGTAATATTTTCCATCAGCAGTGAGTGAAAAATATTCAAAAACAGCAGATTTATACTTTTGATGTAACATTACGATGTTATCATTACTTATCAAATTGAAATCTAAAAATCTGAAAAAGATTTAGGGTTGCTAGTACAAAATTTTTAAATTTCCTTTTATTAATTATGATAATTAATTAATTATAATCCTTATTAATTATAAGCAACTATATTTATATATTTATATAATATATATTTATATATGTTTTAATATATATATTAAAACATTAGGTTAAATCTATTTTATTCATAAAATTGAGCTAGGCCTAGGGCTAGGCTGCTATGGTTATAATTGAAGGATTTGCACCGACTCCGATTCCATCCAACTATGCACTTCCGACTCCATCCAACTATGCACTTCCGACTCCATCCAACTATGCACTTCCGACTCCATCCAACTATGCACTTCCGACTCCATCCAACTATGCACTTCCGACTCCATCCAACTATGCACTTCCTACTCCATCCAACAATGCACTTCCTATTCCCTCCACTATGCACTTCCGACTCCATCCAACTATGCACTTCCGACTCCAGACGCCATGACTCCAGACGCCATGACTCCAGACGCCATAACTCTGATGGAATGTTAAGGCCAAATTGATTAAGATTAGCTTTATTAGGCTAATGGAGATTCATAAACGGCATTTCGTCACCACCACATGACTCATCAGTTACTTAGTGGCTGTAACTATGCCTTAATGGCTTGTTTTTCTCTTTATTAAAAAATTACAATAATCCCAAAATACAAACTGATTGAAGCTTAAAGAAAATAAGATTATTATTGGTTTAGCAAATTAATAATGTTTTTGTATTATTATAAACATTGTAATACGTAATTTTCCATCAGCAGTGAGTGAAAAATATTCAAAACAGAGATTTATACTTTTGATGTGACATTACGATATTATCATTACTTATCAAATTGAAATCTAAAATCTGAAAAAGATTTAGGGTTGCTAGTACAAAATTTTAAATTATCTTTTATTAATTATGTTAGTTAATTAATTAATCCTTATTAATTATAAGCAACTATATTTATATATTTATATAAATATATATTTTATGTGTTTAATATATAAATATTAAAACATTGGTTAAATCTATTTTATTCATAAAATTGAGCTATGCCTAGGGCTAGGCTGCTATGGTTATAATTGAAGATTTGCACCGACTCCGACTCCATCCAACTATGCACTTCCGAAACCATCCACTATGCACTTCCGACTCCATCCAACTATGCACTTCCGACTCCTCCACTATGCCTTCCGACTCCATCCAACTATGCACTTCCGACTCCAGACGCCATGACTCCAGACGCCATGACTCCAGACGCCATAACTCTGATGGAATGTTAAGGCCAAATTGATTAAGATTAGCTTTATTAGGCTAATGGAGATTCATAAACGGCATTTCGTCACCACCACATGACTCATCAGTTACTTAGTGGCTGTAACTATGCCTTAATGGCTTTTTTTCTCTTTATTAAAAAATTACAATAAATCCCAAATACAAACTGATTGAAGCTTAAAGAAAATAAGATTATTATTGGTTTAGCAAATTAATAAGATGTTTTTGTATTATTATAAACATCTGTAATACGTAATATTTTCCATCAGCAGTGAGTGAAAAATATTCAAAAACAGCAGATTTATACTTTTGATGTGACATTACGATGTTATCATTACTTATCAAATTGAAATCTAAAAATCTGAAAAAGATTTAGGGTTGATAGTGCAAAATTTTTAAATTTCCTTTTATTATGTTAATTAATTAATTATAATCCTTATTAATTATAAGCAACTATATTTATATATTTATATAAATATATATATATATATGTTTTAATACATAAATATTAAAACATTAGGTTAAATCTATTTTATTCATAAAATTGAGCTAGGCCTAGGGCTAGGCTGCTATGGTTATAATTGAAGGATTTGCACCGACTCCGACTCCATCCAACTATACACTTCCGACTCCATCCAACTATGCACTTCCGACTCCCTCCAACTATGCACTTCCGACTCCCTCCAACTATGCACTTCCGACTCCCTCCAACTATGCACTTCCGACTCCATCCAACTATACACTTCCGACTCCATCCAACTATGCACTTCCGCCTCCATCCAACTATGCACTTCCGACTCCAGACGCCATGACTATAGACGCCATGACTCCAGACACCATGACTATAGCCACCATGACTCCAGCCACCATGACTCGAGACGCCATGACTCCAGATGCCATGACTCCATACGCCATGACTCCAGACGCCATGACTCCACACGCCATGACTCTGATGGAATGTTAAGGTCAAATTGATTAAGATTAGCTTTATTAGGCCAATGGAGATTCATAAACAAGGCATTTCGTCACCACCACATGACTCATCAGTTACTTAGTGGCTGTAACTATGCCTTAATGGCTTTTTTTTCTCTTTATTAAAAAATTACAATAAATCCCTAAATACAAACTGATTGAAGCTTAAACAAAATAAGATTATTATTGGTTTAGCAAATTAATAAGATGTTTTTGTATTATTATAAACATCTGTAATACGTAATATTTTCCATCAGCAGTGAGTGAAAAATATTCAAAAACAGCAGATTTATACTTTTGATGTGACATTACGATATTATCATTACTTATCAAATTGAAATCTAAAAATCTGAAAAAGATTTAGGGTTGCTAGTACAAAATTTTTAAATTATCTTTTATTAATTATGTTAGTTAATTAATTATAATCCTTATTAATTATAAGCAACTATATTTATATATTTATATAAATATATATTTATGTGTTTTAATATATAAATATTAAAACATTAGGTTAAATCTATTTTATTCATAAAATTGAGCTATCCTAGGGCTAGGCTGCTATGGTTATAATTGAGGATTTGCACCGACTCCGACTCCATCCAACTATGCACTTCCGAAACCATCCAACTATGCACTTCCGACTCCATCCAACTATGCACTTCCGACTCCCTCCAACTATGCACTTCCGACTCCCTCCAACTATGCACTTCCGACTCCATCCAACTATGCACTTCCGACTCCAGACGCCATGACTCCAGACGCCATGACTCTGATGGAATGTTAAGGCCAAATTGATTAAGATTAGCTTTATTAGGCCAATGGAGATTCATAAACGGCATTTCGTCACCACCACATGACTCATCAGTTACTTAGTGGCTATAACTATGCCTTAATGGCTTTTTTTCTCTTTATTAAAAATTACAATAAATCCAAAATACAAACTGATTGAAGATTAAACAAAATAAGATTATTATTGGTTTAGCAAATTAATAAGATGTTTTTGTATTATTATAAACATCTGTAATACGTAATATTTTCCATCAGCAGTGAGTGAAAAATATTCAAAAACAGCAGATTTATACTTTTGATGTGACATTACGATATTATCATTACTTATCAAATTGAAATCTAAAAATCTGAAAAAGATTTAGGGTTGCTAGTACAAAATTTTTAAATTTCCTTTTATTAATTATGTTAATTAATTAATTATAATCCTTATTAATTATAAGCAACTATATTTATATATTTATATAAATATATATTTATATATGTTTTAATATATAAATATTAAAACATTAGGTCAACTCTATTTTATTCATAAAATTGAGCTAGGACTAGGGCTAGGCTGCTATGGTTATAATTGAAGGATTTGCACCGACTTCGACTCCATCCAACTATGCACTTCCGACTCCATCCAACTATGCACTTCCGACTCCATCCAACTATGCACTTCCGACTCCATCCAACTATGCACTTCCGACTCCATCCAACTATGCACTTCCGACTCCATCCAACTATGCACTTCCTACTCCATCCAACAATGCACTTCCTACTCCATCCAACTATGCACTTCCGACTCCATCCAACTATGCACTTCCGACTCCAGACGCCATGACTCCGACGAAGACGCGCATGACTATAGCCACCATGTCTTCAGCCACCATGACTCCAGACGCCATGACTCCAGATGCCATGACTCCAGACGCCATGACTCCAGACGCCATGACTCCAGACGCCATGACTCCACACGCCATGACTCTGATCGAATGTTAAGGTCAAATTGATTAAGATTAGCTTTATTAGGCCAATGGAGATTCATAAACAAGGCATTTCGTCACCACCACATGACTCATCAGTTACTTAGTGGCTGTAACTATGCCTTAATGGTTTTTTTTCTCTTTATTAAAAAAATTACAATAAATCCCTAAATACAAACTGATTGAAGCTTAAACAAAATAAGATTATTATTGGTTTAGCAAATTAATAAGATCTTTTTGTATTATTATAAACATCTGTAATACGTAATATTTTCCATCAGCAGTTAGTGAAAAATATTCAAAAACAGCAGATTTATACTTTTGATGTGACATTATGATATTATCATTACTTATCAAATTGAAATCTAAAAATCTGAAAAAGATTTAGGGTTGCTAGTACAAAATTTTTAAATTTCCTTTTATTAATTATGTTAATTGATTAATTATAATCCTTTTTAATTATAAGCAACTATATTTATATATTTATATATGTTTTAATATACAAATATTAAAACATTTGGTTAAATCTATTTTATTCATAAAATTGAGCTAGGCCTAGGGCTAGGCTGCTATGGTTATAATTGAAGGATTTGCACCGACTCCGACTCCATCCAACTATGCACTTCCGACTCCATCCAACTATGCACTTCCGACTCCAGACGCCATGACTCCAGACGCCTTGACTTCAGACGCCATGACTCCAGACTCCATGACTATAGCCACCATGACTCCAGCCACCATGACTCCAGACGCCATGACTGTCCAGACGCCATTGACTCCAGACGCCATGAGTCCAGACGCCATGACTCCAGACGCCATGACTCCAGACGCCATGACTCTGATGGAATGTTAAGGCCAAATTGATTAAGATTATGAGAATAAAAACCCACTCTAATAGACAGAGTTTATTTCCACGACAGTTTCGACGCCCACTGGCATCCTCCTCGGGTGGATACAGAAACACAAATGAAACAAAACAAGAGGGAAAAACAGTTCAGGGATCGACCGTTAAGAAATTCGCACCTAGGTTGGATTCCATTCTCTCGAGACAGGAGGGGCATTTTCATTAAGTACATTCGCACAAATTTTAAAACTATCCTCCTGTCTCGAGAGAATGGAATCCAACCTAGGTGCGAATTTCTTAACGGTCGATCCCTGAACTGTTTTTCCCTCTTGTTTTGTTTCATTTGTGTTTCTGTATCCACCCGAGGAGGATGCCAGTGGGCGTCGAAACTGTCGTGGAAATAAACTCTGTCTATTAGAGTGGGTTTTTATTCTCATATTTTGACCTTCACGTAAAAAAGTGAAGTTTTTTGCATTGATTAAGATTAGCTTTATTAGGCCAGTGGAGATTCATAAACGGCATTTCGTCACCACCACATGACTCATCAGTTACTTAGTGGCTATAACTATGCCTTAATGGCTTTTTTTCTCTTTATTAAAAAATTACAATAAATCCCAAAATACAAACTGATTGAAGCTTAAACAAAATAAGATATTTATTGGTTTAGCAAATTAATAAGATGTTTTTGTATTATTATAAACATCTGTAATACGTAATATTTTCCATCAGCAGTGAGTGAAAAATATTCAAAAACAGAAGATTTATACTTTTGATGTGACATTACGATATTATCATTACTTATCAAATTGAAATCTAAAAATCTGAAAAAGATTTAGGGTTGCTAGTACAAAATTTTTAAATTTCCTTTTATTAATTATGTTAATTAATTAATTATAATCCTTATTAATTATAAGCAACTATATTTATATATTTATATAAATATATATTGATATATGTTTTAATATATAAATATTAAAACATTAGGTTAAATCTATTTTATTCATAAAATTGAGCTAGGACTAGGGCTAGGCTGCTATGGTTATAATTGAAGGATTTGCACCGACTCCGACTCCATCCAACTATGCAATTCCGACTCCATCCAACTATGCACTTCCGACTCCCTCCAACTATGCACTTCCGACTCCATCCAACTATGCACTTCCGACTCCAGACGCCATGACTCCAGACGCCATGACTCTGATGGAATGTTTAGGCCAAATTGATTAAGATTAGCTTTATTAGGCCAATGGAGATTCATAAACGGAATTTCGTCACCACCACATGACTCATCAGTTACTTAGTGGCTATAACTATGCCTTAATGGCTTTTTTTCTCTTTATTAAAAAATTACAATAAATCCAAAAATACAAACTGATTGAAGATTAAACAAAATAAGATTATTATTGGTTTAGCAAATTAATAAGATGTTTTTGTATTATTATAAACATCTGTAATACGTAATATTTTCCATCAGCAGTGAGTGAAAAATATTCAAAAACAGCAGATTTATACTTTTGATGTGACATTACGATATTATCATTACTTATCAAATTGAAATCTAAAAATCTGAAAAAGATTTAGGGTTGCTAGTACAAAATTTTTAAATTTCCTTTTATTAATTATGTTAATTAATTAATTATAATCCTTATTAATTATAAGCAACTATATTTATATATTTATATAAATATATATTTATATGTTTTAATATATAAATATTAAAACATTAGGTTAACTCTATTTTATTCATAAAATTGAGCTAGGCCTAGGGCTAGGCTGCTATGATTATAATTGAAGGATTTGCACCGACTCCGACTCCATCCAACTATGCACTTCCGACTCCATCCAACTATGCACTTCCGACTCCATCCAACTATGCACTTCCGACTCCATCCAACTATGCACTTCACTCCATCCAACTATGCACTTCCGACCCATCCAACTATGCACTTCCGACTCCATCCAACTATGCACTTCCGACTCCAGACGCCATGACTCCAGACGCCATGACTATAGCCACCATGACTCCAGCCACCATGACTCCAGACGCCATGACTCCAGTCGCCATGACCAGACGCCATGACTCCAGACGCCATGACTCCAGACGCCATGACTCCACACGCCATGACTCTGATGGAATGTTAAGGTCAAATTGATTAAGATTAGCTTTATTAGGCCAATGGAGATTCATAAACAAGGCATTTCGTCACCACCACATGACTCCTCAGTTACTTAGTGGCTGTAACTATGCCTTAATGGTTTTTTTTCTCTTTATTAAAAAATTACAATAAATCCCTAAATACAAACTGATTGAAGCTTAAACAAAATAAGATATTTATTGGTTTTGCAAATTAATAAGATGTTTTTGTATTATTATAAACATCTGTAATACGTAATATTTTCCATCAGCAGTGAGTGAAAAATATTCAAAAACAGCAGATTTATACTTTTGATGTGACATTACGATGTTATCATTACTTATCAAATTGAAATCTAAAAATCTGAAAAAGATTTAGGGTTGCTAGTACAAAATTTTTAAATTTCCTTTTATTAATTATGTTAATTAATTAATTATAATCCTTATTAATTATAATCAACTATATTTATATATATTATATATGTTTTAAATATAAATATTAAAACATTAGGTTAAATCTATTTTATTCATAAAATTGAGCTAGGCCTAGGGCTAGGCTGCTATGGTTATAATTGAAGGATTTGCACCGACTCCGACTCCATCCAACTATGCACTTCCGACTCCATCCAACTATGCACTTCCGACTCCAGACGCCATGACTCCAGACGCCATGACTTCAGACGCCATGACTCCAGACGCCATGACTATAGCCACCATGACTCCAGCCACCATGATTCCAGACGCCATGACTCCAGACGCCATGACTCCAGACGCCATGACTCCAGACGCCATGACTCCAGACGCCATGACTCCAGACGCCATGACTCCAGACGCCATGACTCTGATGGAATGTTAAGGCCAAATTGATTAAGGTTAGCTTTATTAGGCCAATGGAGATTCATAAACGGCATTTCGTCACCACCACATGACTCATCAGTTACTTAGTGGCTGTAACTATGCCTTAATGGCTTTTTTTCTCTTTATTAAAAAATTACAATAAATCCCAAAATACAAACTGATTGAAGCTTAAACAAAATAAGATATTATTGGTTTAGCAAATTAATAAGATGTTTTTGTATTATTATAAACATCTGTAATACGTAATATTTTCCATCAGCAGTGAGTGAAAAATATTCAAAAACAGCAGATTTATACTTTTGATGTGACATTACGATATTATCATTACTTATCAAATTGAAATCTAAAAATCTGAAAAAGATTTAGGGTTGCTAGTACAAAATTTTTAAATTTCCTTTTATTAATTATGTTAATTAATTAATTATAATCCTTATTAATTATAAGCAACTATATTTATATATTTATATAAATAATATTTATATATGTTTTAATATATAAATATTAAAACATTAGGTTAAATCTATTTTATTCATAAAATTGAGCTAGGCCTAGGGCTAGGCTGCTATGGTTATAATTGAAGGATTTGCACCGACTCCGACTCCATCCAACTATGCACTTCCGACTCCATCCAACTATGCACTTCCGACTCCATCCAACTATGCACTTCCGACTCCATCCAACTATGCACTTCCGACTCCATCCAACTATGCACTTCCGACTCCATCTAACTATGCACTTCCGACTCCATCCAACTATGCACTTCCTACTCCATCCAACAATGCACTTCCTACTCCCTCCAACTATGCACTTCCGACTCCATCCAACTATGCACTTCCGACTCCAGACGCCATGACTCCAGACGCCATGACTCCAGACGCCATGACTCCAGACGCCATAACTCTGATGGAATGTTAAGGCCAAATTGATTAAGATTAGCTTTATTAGGCCAATGGAGATTCATAAACGGCATTTCGTCACCCCCACATGACTCATCAGTTACTTAGTGGCTGTAACTATGCCTTAATGGCTTTTTTTCTCTTTATTAAAAAATTACAATAAATCCCAAAATACAAACTGATTGAAGCTTAAAGAAAATAAGATTATTATTGGTTTAGCAAATTAATAAGGTGTTTTTGTATTATTATAAACATCTGTAATACGTAATATTTTCCATCAGCAGTGAGTGAAAAATATTCAAAAACAGCAGATTTATACTTTTGATGTGACATTACGATGTTATCATTACTTATCAAATTGAAATCTAAAAATCTGAAAAAGATTTAGGGTTGCTATTGCAAAATTTTTAAATTTCCTTTTATTATGTTAATTAATTAATTATAATCCTTATTAATTATAAGCAACTATATTATATATTTATATAAATATATATTTTATATGTTTTAATACATAAATATTAAAACATTAGGTTAAATCTATTTTATTCATAAAATTGAGCTAGGCCTAGGGCTAGGCTGCTATGGTTATAATTGAAGGATTTGCACCGACTCCGACTCCATCCAACTATACACTTCCGACTCCATCCAACTATGCACTTCCGACTCCCTCCAACTATGCACTTCCGACTCCCTCCAACTATGCACTTCCGACTCCCTCCAACTATGCACTTCCGACTCCATCCAACTATACACTTCCGACTCCATCCAACTATGCACTTCCAACTCCATCCAACTATGCACTTCCGACTCCAGACGCCATGACTCCAGACGCCATGACTCCAGACGCCATGACTATAGCCACCATGACTAGCCAGACTCACCATGACTCCAGAGCCATGACTCCAGAGCCATGACTCCAGACGCCATGACTCCAGACGCCATGACTCCACACGCCATGACTCTGATGGAATGTTAAGGTCAAATTGATTAAGATTAGCTTTATTAGGCCAATGGAGATTCATAAACAAGGCATTTCGTCACCACCACATGACTCATCAGTTACTTAGTGGCTGTAACTATGCCTTAATGGCTTTTTTTCTTATATTAAAAAATTACAATAAATCCCTAAATACAAACTGATTGAAGCTTAAACAAAATAAGATATTATTGGTTTAGCAAATTAATAAGATGTTTTTGATTATTATAAACATCTGTAATACGTAATATTTTCCATCAGCAGTGAGTGAAAAATATTCAAAAACAGCAGATTTATACTTTTGATGTGACATAACGATGTTATCATTACTTATCAAATTGAAATCTAAAAATCTGAAAAAAATTTAGGGTTGATAGTGCAAAATTTTTAAATTTCTTTTATTATGTTAATTAATTAATTATAATCCTTATTAATTATAAGCAACTATATTTATATATTTATATAAATATATATTTATATATGTTTTAATACATAAATATTAAAACATTAGGTTAAATCTATTTTATTCATAAAATTGAGCTAGGCCTAGGGCTAGGCTGCTATGGTTATAATTGAAGGATTTGCACCGACTCCGAATCCATCCAACTATGCACTTCCGAAACCATCCAACTATGCACTTCCGACTCCATCCAACTATGCACTTCCGACTCCCTCCAACTATGCACTTCCGACTCCCTCCAACTATGCACTTCCGACTCCATCCAACTATG
>JAJOZX010020930.1:0-25106 GCA_023014485.1 Bathynomus jamesi
TTTAAATTCTCTTAATTTTCTGTTAAACATTTTATTAACATCCTCCAATGGGTCTCTATTTAGAGGTTTGTACGTGTCACGATCACTCAATAATGTATTCATAATGTATTATAATACCTACTATTCTTGGCTTTCTTAATTAAGACAGTTATCTAAAAATGAAATAGGATAACATAATAATTTAGTACCAATATTCATGATATTGCATAACTCGGAATCTAAAAAAATTCAGGACTGACAACTCTCAATGCTCGAAGAAACATAGCAGCATAGAAAATAGAGGATTTAATAGAAGGATGATGGTCAGAATAGAAATGCACATAAGAGTTATTATTAGTAGTAGGCTTACGGTAGACTTCATATTTGAACTGATTAGAGCAGCATCTCCAAATTTTTAGATCAAGAAAAGATAGGCTTCCATCATTTTCTTTTTCAACTGTAAACTTAATAATAGATGGGACTAAATTGTTGAGCTACCAAGAAATAAGTCCACATCCAAATTATGGCCAAAGGCATAAAAAAAATATCATCTATATACCTGTACCAAACCAGGTTAAAATTAAAAATCGTAGGCAAAATTCTACTTTCAAAAAATTCCATATTAATTAAATTAGCTAGTATAGGTGAAAGGGGATTTCCCATAGCCAATCCAAACGACATAGCATAAAACTTATTTTCAAACTGAAATTTACAATCTTTGACACAAAGCTTAATTAACTCAATAAGAGTGTTGTGTTGAACAGGGAAAGAAGAATATTCAGAGATCTTATAATCTTTTAAAAAAATCAAGTAGGTCATCAACGGGGACTTTTTTTGTGAATAGGGAGCATACAATACATCGAAGTTTACCAATTTGAAATTAGGGTCATTAGGGAACTTCATTCAGTTTGTCAATAAGATCCATGCTATTTACAATATGTGACTCAGAAATAGAGCCAACTAACGGCGTTAATAAACTAACTAACTAGCTAACTAACTAACTAACTAACTAACCATTTTGATAGCTTATAATAGGTTACGGAGCCACTGAGCTAACAATAGGCCTCATGGGATTATTAACTTTTGTGTTTTTACTAAGCCGTACAGATATGGTAGTGACGGATTAATACTAAGAAACTGCTGTGGAAGCCTATTATATTTTTTTTTAAATTTCTCTTAATTTTCTGTTAAACATTTTATTAACATCCTCCAATGGGTCTCTATTTAGAGGTTTGTACGTGTCACGATCACTCAATAATGTATTCATAATGTATTATAATACCTACTATTCTTGGCTTTCTTAATTAAGACAGTTATCTAAAAATGAAATAGGATAACATAATAATTTAGTACCAATATTCATGATATTGCATAACTCGGAATCTAAAAAAAATTCAGGACTGACAACTCTCAATGCTCGAAGAAACATAGCAGCATAGAAAATAGAGGATTTAATAGAAGGATGATGGTCAGAATAGAAATGCACATAAGAGTTATTATTAGTAGTAGGCTTACGGTAGACTTCATATTTGAACTGATTAGAGCAGCATCTCCAAATTTTTAGATCAAGAAAAGATAGGCTTCCATCATTTTCTTTTTCAACTGTAAACTTAATAATAGATGGGACTAAATTGTTGAGGCTACCAAGAAATAAGTCCACATCCAAATTATTAGGCCAAAGGCATAAAAAAAATATCATCTATATACCTGTACCAAACCAGGTTAAAATTAAAAATCGTAGGCAAAATTCTACTTTCAAAAAATTCCATATTAAATAAATTAGCTAGTATAGGTGAAAGGGGATTTCCCATAGCCAATCCAAACGACATAGCATAAAACTTATTTTCAAACTGAAATTTACAATCTTTGACACAAAGCTTAATTAACTCAATATGAGTGTTGTGTTGAACAGGGAAAGAAGAATATTCAGAGATCTTATAATCTTTTAAAAAAATCAAGTAGGTCATCAACGGGGACTTTTTTTGTGAATAGGGAGCATACAATACATCGAAGTTTACCAATTTGAAATTAGGGTCATTAGGGAACTTCATTCAGTTTGTCAATAAGATCCATGCTATTTACAATATGTGACTCAGAAATAGAGCCAACTAACGGCGTTAATAAACTAACTAACTAACTAACTAACCATTTTGATAGCTTATAATAGGTTACGGAGCCCACTGAGCTAACAATAGGCCTCATGGGATTATTAACTTTGTGTGTTTTTACTAAGCCGTACAGATATGGTAGTGACGGATTAATACTAAGAAACTGCTGTGGAAGCCTATTATAGTTATTTTTTTAAATTTCTCTTAATTTTCTGTTAAACATTTTATTAACATCCTCCAATGGGTCTCTATTTAGAGGTTTGTACGTGTCACGATCACTCAATAATGTATTCATCTTTTCAACATAGTTATTTTTTAAAATTTCTCTTAATTTTCTGTTAAACATTTTATTAACATCCTCCAATGGGTCTCTATTTAGAGGTTTGTACGTGTCACGATCACTCAATAATGTATTCATAATGTATTATAATACCTACTATTCTTGGCTTTCTTAATTAAGACAGTTATCTAAAAATGAAATAGGATAACATAATAATTTAGTATCAATATTCATGATATTGCATAACTCGGAATCTAAAAAAAATTCAGGACTGACAACTCTCAATGCTCGAAGAAACATAGCAGCATAGAAAATAGAGGATTTAATAGAAGGATGATGGTCAGAATAGAAATGCACATAAGAGTTATTATTAGTAGTAGGCTTACGGTAGACTTCATATTTGAACTGATTAGAGCAGCATCTCCAAATTTTTAGATCAAGAAAAGATAGGCTTCCATCATTTTCTTTTTCAACTGTAAACTTAATAATAGATGGGACTAAATTGTTGAGCCTACCAAGAAATAAGTCCACATCCAAATTATTAGGCCAAAGGCATAAAAAAAATATCATCTATATACCTGTACCAAACCAGGTTAAAATTAAAAATCGTAGGCAAAATTCTACTTTCAAAAAATTCCATATTAATTAAATTAGCTAGTATAGGTGAAAGGGGATTTCCCATAGCCAATCCAAACGACATAGCATAAAACTTATTTTCAAACTGAAATTTACAATCTTTGACACAAAGCTTAATTAACTCAATAAGAGTGTTGTGTTGAACAGGGAAAGAAGAATATTCAGAGATCTTATAATCTTTTAAAAAAATCAAGTAGGTCATCAACGGGGACTTTTTTTGTGAATAGGGAGCATACAATACATCGAAGTTTACCAATTTGAAATTAGGGTCATTAGGGAACTTCATTCAGTTTGTCAATAAGATCCATGCTATTTACAATATGTGACTCAGAAATAGAGCCAACTAACGGCGTTAATAAACTAACTAACTAGCTAACTAACTAACTAACTAACTAACCATTTTGATAGCTTATAATAGGTTACGGAGCCCACTGAGCTAACAATAGGCCTCATGGGATTATTAACTTTGTGTGTTTTTACTAAGCCGTACAGATATGGTAGTGACGGATTAATACTAAGAAACTGCTGTGGAAGCCTATTATAGTTATTTTTTTTTAAATTTCTCTTAATTTTCTGTTAAACATTTTATTAACATCCTCCAATGGGTCTCTATTTAGAGGTTTGTACGTGTCACGATCACTCAATAATGTATTCATAATGTATTATAATACCTACTATTCTTGGCTTTCTTAATTAAGACAGTTATCTAAAAATGAAATAGGATAACATAATAATTTAGTACCAATATTCATGATATTGCATAACTCGGAATCTAAAAAAAATTCAGGACTGACAACTCTCAATGCTCGAAGAAACATAGCAGCATAGAAAATAGAGGATTTAATAGAAGGATGATGGTCAGAATAGAAATGCACATAAGAGTTATTATTAGTAGTAGGCTTACGGTAGACTTCATATTTGAACTGATTAGAGCAGCATCTCCAAATTTTTAGATCAAGAAAAGATAGGCTTCCATCATTTTCTTTTTCAACTGTAAACTTAATAATAGATGGGACTAAATTGTTGAGCCTACCAAGAAATAAGTCCACATCCAAATTATTAGGCCAAAGGCATAAAAAAAATATCATCTATATACCTGTACCAAACCAGGTTAAAATTAAAAATCGTAGGCAAAATTCTACTTTCAAAAAATTCCATATTAATTAAATTAGCTAGTATAGGTGAAAGGGGATTTCCCATAGCCAATCCAAACGACATAGCATAAAACTTATTTTCAAACTGAAATTTACAATCTTTGACACAAAGCTTAATTAACTCAATAAGAGTGTTGTGTTGAACAGGGAAAGAAGAATATTCAGAGATCTTATAATCTTTTAAAAAAATCAAGTAGGTCATCAACGGGGACTTTTTTTGTGAATAGGGAGCATACAATACATCGAAGTTTACCAATTTGAAATTAGGGTCATTAGGGAACTTCATTCAGTTTGTCAATAAGATCCATGCTATTTACAATATGTGACTCAGAAATAGAGCCAACTAACGGCGTTAATAAACTAACTAACTAGCTAACTAACTAACTAACTAACTAACCATTTTGATAGCTTATAATAGGTTACGGAGCCCACTGAGCTAACAATAGGCCTCATGGGATTATTAACTTTGTGTGTTTTTACTAAGCCGTACAGATATGGTAGTGACGGATTAATACTAAGAAACTGCTGTGGAAGCCTATTATAGTTATTTTTTTAAATTTCTCTTAATTTTCTGTTAAACATTTTATTAACATCCTCCAATGGGTCTCTATTTAGAGGTTTGTACGTGTCACGATCACTCAATAATGTATTCATAATGTATTATAATACCTACTATTCTTGGCTTTCTTAATTAAGACAGTTATCTAAAAATGAAATAGGATAACATAATAATTTAGTACCAATATTCATGATATTGCATAACTCGGAATCTAAAAAAAATTCAGGACTGACAACTCTCAATGCTCGAAGAAACATAGCAGCATAGAAAATAGAGGATTTAATAGAAGGATGATGGTCAGAATAGAAATGCACATAAGAGTTATTATTAGTAGTAGGCTTACGGTAGACTTCATATTTGAACTGATTAGAGCAGCATCTCCAAATTTTTAGATCAAGAAAAGATAGGCTTCCATCATTTTCTTTTTCAACTGTAAACTTAATAATAGATGGGACTAAATTGTTGAGGCTACCAAGAAATAAGTCCACATCCAAATTATTAGGCCAAAGGCATAAAAAAATATCATCTATATACCTGTACCAAACCAGGTTAAAATTAAAAATCGTAGGCAAAATTCTACTTTCAA
Organism: Bathynomus jamesi; assembly: GCA_023014485.1. Classification (NCBI taxonomy): domain Eukaryota; kingdom Metazoa; phylum Arthropoda; class Malacostraca; order Isopoda; family Cirolanidae; genus Bathynomus; species Bathynomus jamesi. The sequence continues at coordinate 5,303 of JAJOZX010020930.1, forward strand.
AAAATTCCATATTAAATAAATTAGCTAGTATAGGTGAAAGGGGATTTCCCATAGCCAATCCAAACGACATAGCATAAAACTTATTTTCAAACTGAAATTTACAATCTTTGACACAAAGCTTAATTAACTCAATATGAGTGTTGTGTTGAACAGGGAAAGAAGAATATTCAGAGATCTTATAATCTTTTAAAAAAATCAAGTAGGTCATCAACGGGGACTTTTTTTGTGAATAGGGAGCATACAATACATCGAAGTTTACCAATTTGAAATTAGGGTCATTAGGGAACTTCATTCAGTTTGTCAATAAGATCCATGCTATTTACAATATGTGACTCAGAAATAGAGCCAACTAACGGCGTTAATAAACTAACTAACTAACTAACTAACCATTTTGATAGCTTATAATAGGTTACGGAGCCCACTGAGCTAACAATAGGCCTCATGGGATTATTAACTTTGTGTGTTTTTACTAAGCCGTACAGATATGGTAGTGACGGATTAATACTAAGAAACTGCTGTGGAAGCCTATTATAGTTATTTTTTTAAATTTCTCTTAATTTTCTGTTAAACATTTTATTAACATCCTCCAATGGGTCTCTATTTAGAGGTTTGTACGTGTCACGATCACTCAATAATGTATTCATCTTTTCAACATAGTTATTTTTTAAAATTTCTCTTAATTTTCTGTTAAACATTTTATTAACATCCTCCAATGGGTCTCTATTTAGAGGTTTGTACGTGTCACGATCACTCAATAATGTATTCATAATGTATTATAATACCTACTATTCTTGGCTTTCTTAATTAAGACAGTTATCTAAAAATGAAATAGGATAACATAATAATTTAGTACCAATATTCATGATATTGCATAACTCGGAATCTAAAAAAAATTCAGGACTGACAACTCTCAATGCTCGAAGAAACATAGCAGCATAGAAAATAGAGGATTTAATAGAAGGATGATGGTCAGAATAGAAATGCACATAAGAGTTATTATTAGTAGTAGGCTTACGGTAGACTTCATATTTGAACTGATTAGAGCAGCATCTCCAAATTTTTAGATCAAGAAAAGATAGGCTTCCATCATTTTCTTTTTCAACTGTAAACTTAATAATAGATGGGACTAAATTGTTGAGCCTACCAAGAAATAAGTCCACATCCAAATTATTAGGCCAAAGGCATAAAAAAAATATCATCTATATACCTGTACCAAACCAGGTTAAAATTAAAAATCGTAGGCAAAATTCTACTTTCAAAAAATTCCATATTAATTAAATTAGCTAGTATAGGTGAAAGGGGATTTCCCATAGCCAATCCAAACGACATAGCATAAAACTTATTTTCAAACTGAAATTTACAATCTTTGACACAAAGCTTAATTAACTCAATAAGAGTGTTGTGTTGAACAGGGAAAGAAGAATATTCAGAGATCTTATAATCTTTTAAAAAAATCAAGTAGGTCATCAACGGGGACTTTTTTTGTGAATAGGGAGCATACAATACATCGAAGTTTACCAATTTGAAATTAGGGTCATTAGGGAACTTCATTCAGTTTGTCAATAAGATCCATGCTATTTACAATATGTGACTCAGAAATAGAGCCAACTAACGGCGTTAATAAACTAACTAACTAGCTAACTAACTAACTAACTAACTAACCATTTTGATAGCTTATAATAGGTTACGGAGCCCACTGAGCTAACAATAGGCCTCATGGGATTATTAACTTTGTGTGTTTTTACTAAGCCGTACAGATATGGTAGTGACGGATTAATACTAAGAAACTGCTGTGGAAGCCTATTATAGTTATTTTTTTAAATTTCTCTTAATTTTCTGTTAAACATTTTATTAACATCCTCCAATGGGTCTCTATTTAGAGGTTTGTACGTGTCACGATCACTCAATAATGTATTCATAATGTATTATAATACCTACTATTCTTGGCTTTCTTAATTAAGACAGTTATCTAAAAATGAAATAGGATAACATAATAATTTAGTACCAATATTCATGATATTGCATAACTCGGAATCTAAAAAAAATTCAGGACTGACAACTCTCAATGCTCGAAGAAACATAGCAGCATAGAAAATAGAGGATTTAATAGAAGGATGATGGTCAGAATAGAAATGCACATAAGAGTTATTATTAGTAGTAGGCTTACGGTAGACTTCATATTTGAACTGATTAGAGCAGCATCTCCAAATTTTTAGATCAAGAAAAGATAGGCTTCCATCATTTTCTTTTTCAACTGTAAACTTAATAATAGATGGGACTAAATTGTTGAGCTACCAAGAAATAAGTCCACATCCAAATTATTAGGCCAAAGGCATAAAAAAAATATCATCTATATACCTGTACCAAACCAGGTTAAAATTAAAAATCGTAGGCAAAATTCTACTTTCAAAAAATTCCATATTAATAAATTAGCTAGTATAGGTGAAAGGGGATTTCCCATAGCCAATCCAAACGACATAGCATAAAACTTATTTTCAAACTGAAATTTACAATCTTTGACACAAAGCTTAATTAACTCAATAAGAGTGTTGTGTTGAACAGGGAAAGAAGAATATTCAGAGATCTTATAATCTTTTAAAAAAATCAAGTAGGTCATCAACGGGGACTTTTTTTGTGAATAGGGAGCATACAATACATCGAAGTTTACCAATTTGAAATTAGGGTCATTAGGGAACTTCATTCAGTTTGTCAATAAGATCCATGCTATTTACAATATGTGACTCAGAAATAGAGCCAACTAACGGCGTTAATAAACTAACTAACTAACTAACTAACCATTTTGATAGCTTATAATAGGTTACGGAGCCCACTGAGCTAACAATAGGCCTCATGGGATTATTAACTTTGTGTGTTTTTACTAAGCCGTACAGATATGGTAGTGACGGATTAATACTAAGAAACTGCTGTGGAAGCCTATTATAGTTATTTTTTTAAATTTCTCTTAATTTTCTGTTAAACATTTTATTAACATCCTCCAATGGGTCTCTATTTAGAGGTTTGTACGTGTCACGATCACTCAATAATGTATTCATCTTTTCAACATAGTTATTTTTTAAAATTTCTCTTAATTTTCTGTTAAACATTTTATTAACATCCTCCAATGGGTCTCTATTTAGAGGTTTGTACGTGTCACGATCACTCAATAATGTATTCATAATGTATTATAATACCTACTATTCTTGGCTTTCTTAATTAAGACAGTTATCTAAAAATGAAATAGGATAACATAATAATTTAGTATCAATATTCATGATATTGCATAACTCGGAATCTAAAAAAAATTCAGGACTGACAACTCTCAATGCTCGAAGAAACATAGCAGCATAGAAAATAGAGGATTTAATAGAAGGATGATGGTCAGAATAGAAATGCACATAAGAGTTATTATTAGTAGGCTTACGGTAGACTTCATATTTGAACTGATTAGAGCAGCATCTCCAAATTTTTAGATCAAGAAAAGATAGGCTTCCATCATTTTCTTTTTCAACTGTAAACTTAATAATAGATGGGACTAAATTGTTGAGCCTACCAAGAAATAAGTCCACATCCAAATTATTAGGCCAAAGGCATAAAAAAAATATCATCTATATACCTGTACCAAACCAGGTTAAAATTAAAAATCGTAGGCAAAATTCTACTTTCAAAAAATTCCATATTAATTAAATTAGCTAGTATAGGTGAAAGGGGATTTCCCATAGCCAATCCAAACGACATAGCATAAAACTTATTTTCAAACTGAAATTTACAATCTTTGACACAAAGCTTAATTAACTCAATAAGAGTGTTGTGTTGAACAGGGAAAGAAGAATATTCAGAGATCTTATAATCTTTTAAAAAAATCAAGTAGGTCATCAACGGGGACTTTTTTTGTGAATAGGGAGCATACAATACATCGAAGTTTACCAATTTGAAATTAGGGTCATTAGGGAACTTCATTCAGTTTGTCAATAAGATCCATGCTATTTACAATATGTGACTCAGAAATAGAGCCAACTAACGGCGTTAATAAACTAACTAACTAGCTAACTAACTAACTAACTAACTAACCATTTTGATAGCTTATAATAGGTTACGGAGCCCACTGAGCTAACAATAGGCCTCATGGGATTATTAACTTTGTGTGTTTTTACTAAGCCGTACAGATATGGTAGTGACGGATTAATACTAAGAAACTGCTGTGGAAGCCTATTATAGTTATTTTTTTAAATTTCTCTTAATTTTCTGTTAAACATTTTATTAACATCCTCCAATGGGTCTCTATTTAGAGGTTTGTACGTGTCACGATCACTCAATAATGTATTCATAATGTATTATAATACCTACTATTCTTGGCTTTCTTAATTAAGACAGTTATCTAAAAATGAAATAGGATAACATAATAATTTAGTACCAATATTCATGATATTGCATAACTCGGAATCTAAAAAAAATTCAGGACTGACAACTCTCAATGCTCGAAGAAACATAGCAGCATAGAAAATAGAGGATTTAATAGAAGGATGATGGTCAGAATAGAAATGCACATAAGAGTTATTATTAGTAGTAGGCTTACGGTAGACTTCATATTTGAACTGATTAGAGCAGCATCTCCAAATTTTTAGATCAAGAAAAGATAGGCTTCCATCATTTTCTTTTTCAACTGTAAACTTAATAATAGATGGGACTAAATTGTTGAGCTACCAAGAAATAAGTCCACATCCAAATTATTAGGCCAAAGGCATAAAAAAAATATCATCTATATACCTGTACCAAACCAGGTTAAAATTAAAAATCGTAGGCAAAATTCTACTTTCAAAAAATTCCATATTAATTAAATTAGCTAGTATAGGTGAAAGGGGATTTCCCATAGCCAATCCAAACGACATAGCATAAAACTTATTTTCAAACTGAAATTTACAATCTTTGAAACAAAGCTTAATTAACTCAATAAGAGTGTTGTGTTGAACAGGGAAAGAAGAATATTCAGAGATCTTATAATCTTTTAAAAAAATCAAGTAGGTCATCAACGGGGACTTTTTTTGTGAATAGGGAGCATACAATACATCGAAGTTTACCAATTTGAAATTAGGGTCATTAGGGAACTTCATTCAGTTTGTCAATAAGATCCATGCTATTTACAATATGTGACTCAGAAATAGAGCCAACTAACGGCGTTAATAAACTAACTAACTAACTAACTAACCATTTTGATAGCTTATAATAGGTTACGGAGCCCACTGAGCTAACAATAGGCCTCATGGGATTATTAACTTTGTGTGTTTTTACTAAGCCGTACAGATATGGTAGTGACGGATTAATACTAAGAAACTGCTGTGGAAGCCTATTATAGTTATTTTTTTAAATTTCTCTTAATTTTCTGTTAAACATTTTATTAACATCCTCCAATGGGTCTCTATTTAGAGGTTTGTACGTGTCACGATCACTCAATAATGTATTCATCTTTTCAACATAGTTATTTTTTAAAATTTCTCTTAATTTTCTGTTAAACATTTTATTAACATCCTCCAATGGGTCTCTATTTAGAGGTTTGTACGTGTCACGATCACTCATAATGTATTCAATGTATTATAATACCTACTATTCTTGGCTTTCTTAATTAAGACAGTTATCTAAAAATGAAATAGGATAACATAATAATTTAGTATCAATATTCATGATATTGCATAACTCGGAATCTAAAAAAATTCAGGACTGACAACTCTCAATGCTCGAAGAAACATAGCAGCATAGAAAATAGAGGATTTAATAGAAGGATGATGGTCAGAATAGAAATGCACATAAGAGTTATTATTAGTAGTAGGCTTACGGTAGACTTCATATTTGAACTGATTAGAGCAGCATCTCCAAATTTTTAGATCAAGAAAAGATAGGCTTCCATCATTTTCTTTTTCAACTGTAAACTTAATAATAGATGGGACTAAATTGTTGAGCCTACCAAGAAATAAGTCCACATCCAAATTATTAGGCCAAAGGCATAAAAAAAATATCATCTATATACCTGTACCAAACCAGGTTAAAATTAAAAATCGTAGGCAAAATTCTACTTTCAAAAAATTCCATATTAATTAATTAGCTAGTATAGGTGAAAGGGATTTCCCATAGCCAATCCAAACGACATAGCATAAAACTTATTTCAAACTGAAATTTACAATCTTTGACACAAAGCTTAATTAACTCAATAAGAGTGTTGTGTTGAACAGGGAAAGAAGAATATTCAGAGATCTTATAATCTTTTAAAAAAATCAAGTAGGTCATCAACGGGACTTTTTTTGTGATAGGGAGCATACAATACATCGAAGTTTACCAATTTGAAATTAGGGTCATTAGGGAACTTCATTCAGTTTGTCAATAAGATCCATGCTATTTACAATATGTGACTCAGAAATAGAGCCAACTAACGGCGTTAATAAACTAACTAACTAGCTAACTAACTAACTAACTAACTAACCATTTTGATAGCTTATAATAGGTTACGGAGCCCACTGAGCTAACAATAGGCCTCATGGGATTATTAACTTTGTGTGTTTTTACTAAGCCGTACAGATATGGTAGTGACGGATTAATACTAAGAAACTGCTGTGGAAGCCTATTATAGTTATTTTTTAAATTTCTCTTAATTTCTGTTAAACATTTTATTAACATCCTCCAATGGGTCTCTATTTAGAGGTTTGTACGTGTCACGATCACTCAATAATGTATTCATAATGTATTATAATACCTACTATTCTTGGCTTTCTTAATTAAGACAGTTATCTAAAAATGAAATAGGATAACATAATAATTTAGTACCAATATTCATGATATTGCATAACTCGGAATCTAAAAAAATTCAGGACTGACAACTCTCAATGCTCGAAGAAACATAGCAGCATAGAAAATAGAGGATTTAATAGAAGGATGATGGTCAGAATAGAAATGCACATAAGAGTTATTTATAGTAGTAGGCTTACGGTAGACTTCATATTTGAACTGATTAGAGCAGCATCTCCAAATTTTTAGATCAAGAAAAGATAGGCTTCCATCATTTTCTTTTTCAACTGTAAACTTAATAATAGATGGGACTAAATTGTTGAGGCTACCAAGAAATAAGTCCACATCCAAATTATTAGGCCAAAGGCATAAAAAAAATATCATCTATATACCTGTACCAAACCAGGTTAAAATTAAAATCGTAGGCAAAATTCTACTTTCAAAAAATTCCATATTAAATAAATTAGCTAGTATAGGTGAAAGGGGATTTCCCATAGCCAATCCAAACGACATAGCATAAAACTTATTTTCAAACTGAAATTTACAATCTTTGAAACAAAGCTTAATTAACTCAATATGAGTGTTGTGTTGAACAGGGAAAGAAGAATATTCAGAGATCTTATAATCTTTTAAAAAAATCAAGTAGGTCATCACGGGGACTTTTTTGTGAATAGGGAGCATACAATACATCGAAGTTTACCATTTGAAATTAGGGTCATTAGGGAACTTCATTCAGTTTGTCAATAAGATCCATGCTATTTACAATATGTGACTCAGAAATAGAGCCAACTAACGGCGTTAATAAACTAACTAACTAACTAACTAACCATTTTGATAGCTTATAATAGGTTACGGAGCCCACTGAGCTAACAATAGGCCTCATGGGATTATTAACTTTGTGTGTTTTTACTAAGCCGTACAGATATGGTAGTGACGGATTAATACTAAGAAACTGCTGTGGAAGCCTATTATAGTTATTTTTTTTAAATTTCTCTTAATTTTCTGTTAAACATTTTATTAACATCCTCCAATGGGTCTCTATTTAGAGGTTTGTACGTGTCACGATCACTCAATAATGTATTCATCTTTTCAACATAGTTATTTTTTAAAATTCTCTTAATTTTCTGTTAAACATTTTATTAACATCCTCCAATGGGTCTCTATTTAGAGGTTTGTACGTGTCACGATCACTCAATAATGTATTCATCTTTTCAACATAGTTATTTTTTAAAATTTCTCTTAATTTTCTGTTAAACATTTTATTAACATCCTCCAATGGGTCTCTATTTAGAGGTTTGTACGTGTCACGATCACTCAATATGTATTCATAATGTATTATAATACCTACTATTCTTGGCTTTCTTAATTAAGACAGTTATCTAAAAATGAAATAGGATAACATAATAATTTAGTATCATATTCATGATATTGCATAACTCGGAATCTAAAAAAATCAGGACTGACACTCTCATTTTCGAAGAAACATAGCAGCATAGAAAAATAGAGGATTTAATAGAAGGATGATGGTCAGAATAGAATGCACATAAGAGTTATTATTAGTATAGGTTTACGGTAGACTTCATATTTGAACTGATTAGAGCAGCATCTCCAAATTTTTAGATCAAGAAAAGATAGGCTTCCATCATTTTCTTTTTCAACTGTAAACTTAATAATAGATGGGACTAAATTGTTGAGCCTACCAAGAAATAAGTCCACATCCAAATTATTAGGCCAAAGGCATAAAAAAAATATCATCTATATACCTGTACCAAACCAGGTTAAAATTAAAAATCGTAGGCAAAATTCTACTTTCAAAAAATTCCATATTAATTAAATTAGCTAGTATAGGTGAAAGGGGATTTCCCATAGCCAATCCAAACGACATAGCATAAAACTTATTTTCAAACTGAAATTTACAATCTTTGACACAAAGCTTAATTAACTCAATAAGAGTGTTGTGTTGAACAGGGAAAGAAGAATATTCAGAGATCTTATAATCTTTTAAAAAAATCAAGTAGGTCATCAACGGGGACTTTTTTTGTGAATAGGGAGCATACAATACATCGAAGTTTACCAATTTGAAATTAGGGTCATTAGGGAACTTCATTCAGTTTGTCAATAAGATCCATGCTATTTACAATATGTGACTCAGAAATAGAGCCAACTAACGGCGTTAATAAACTAACTAACTAGCTAACTAACTAACTAACTAACTAACCATTTTGATAGCTTATAATAGGTTACGGAGCCCACTGAGCTAACAATAGGCCTCATGGGATTATTAACTTTGTGTGTTTTTACTAAGCCGTACAGATATGGTAGTGACGGATTAATACTAAGAAACTGCTGTGGAAGCCTATTATAGTTATTTTTTTAAATTTCTCTTAATTTTCTGTTAAACATTTTATTAACATCCTCCAATGGGTCTCTATTTAGAGGTTTGTACGTGTCACGATCACTCAATAATGTATTCATAATGTATTATAATACCTACTATTCTTGGCTTTCTTAATTAAGACAGTTATCTAAAAATGAAATAGGATAACATAATAATTTAGTACCAATATTCATGATATTGCATAACTCGGAATCTAAAAAAATTCAGGACTGACAACTCTCAATGCTCGAAGAAACATAGCAGCATAGAAAATAGAGGATTTAATAGAAGGATGATGGTCAGAATAGAAATGCACATAAGAGTTATTATTAGTAGTAGGCTTACGGTAGACTTCATATTTGAACTGATTAGAGCAGCATCTCCAAATTTTTAGATCAAGAAAAGATAGGCTTCCATCATTTTCTTTTTCAACTGTAAACTTAATAATAGATGGGACTAAATTGTTGAGGCTACCAAGAAATAAGTCCACATCCAAATTATTAGGCCAAAGGCATAAAAAAAATATCATCTATATACCTGTACCAAACCAGGTTAAAATTAAAAATCGTAGGCAAAATTCTACTTTCAAAAAATTCCATATTAAATAAATTAGCTAGTATAGGTGAAAGGGGATTTCCCATAGCCAATCCAAACGACATAGCATAAAACTTATTTTCAAACTGAAATTTACAATCTTTGAAACAAAGCTTAATTAACTCAATATGAGTGTTGTGTTGAACAGGGAAAGAAGAATATTCAGAGATCTTATAATCTTTTAAAAAATCAAGTAGGTCATCAACGGGGACTTTTTTTGTGAATAGGGAGCATACAATACATCGAAGTTTACCAATTTGAAATTAGGGTCATTAGGGAACTTCATTCAGTTTGTCAATAAGATCCATGCTATTTACAATATGTGACTCAGAAATAGAGCCAACTAACGGCGTTAATAAACTAACTAACTAACTAACTAACCATTTTGATAGCTTATAATAGGTTACGGAGCCCACTGAGCTAACAATAGGCCTCATGGGATTATTAACTTTGTGTGTTTTTACTAAGCCGTACAGATATGGTAGTGACGGATTAATACTAAGAAACTGCTGTGGAAGCCTATTATAGTTATTTTTTTAAATTTCTCTTAATTTTCTGTTAAACATTTTATTAACATCCTCCAATGGGTCTCTATTTAGAGGTTTGTACGTGTCACGATCACTCAATAATGTATTCATAATGTATTATAATACCTACTATTCTTGGCTTTCTTAATTAAGACAGTTATCTAAAAATGAAATAGGATAACATAATAATTTAGTACCAATATTCATGATATTGCATAACTCGGAATCTAAAAAAAATTCAGGACTGACAACTCTCAATGCTCGAAGAAACATAGCAGCATAGAAAATAGAGGATTTAATAGAAGGATGATGGTCAGAATAGAAATGCACATAAGAGTTATTATTAGTAGTAGGCTTACGGTAGACTTCATATTTGAACTGATTAGAGCAGCATCTCCAAATTTTTAGATCAAGAAAAGATAGGCTTCCATCATTTTCTTTTTCAACTGTAAACTTAATAATAGATGGGACTAAATTGTTGAGCCTACCAAGAAATAAGTCCACATCCAAATTATTAGGCCAAAGGCATAAAAAAAATATCATCTATATACCTGTACCAAACCAGGTTAAAATTAAAAATCGTAGGCAAAATTCTACTTTCAAAAAATTCCATATTAATTAAATTAGCTAGTATAGGTGAAAGGGGATTTCCCATAGCCAATCCAAACGACATAGCATAAAACTTATTTTCAAACTGAAATTTACAATCTTTGACACAAAGCTTAATTAACTCAATAAGAGTGTTGTGTTGAACAGGGAAAGAAGAATATTCAGAGATCTTATAATCTTTTAAAAAAATCAAGTAGGTCATCAACGGGGACTTTTTTTGTGAATAGGGAGCATACAATACATCGAAGTTTACCAATTTGAAATTAGGGTCATTAGGGAACTTCATTCAGTTTGTCAATAAGATCCATGCTATTTACAATATGTGACTCAGAAATAGAGCCAACTAACGGCGTTAATAAACTAACTAACTAGCTAACTAACTAACTAACTAACTAACCATTTTGATAGCTTATAATAGGTTACGGAGCCCACTGAGCTAACAATAGGCCTCATGGGATTATTAACTTTGTGTGTTTTTACTAAGCCGTACAGATATGGTAGTGACGGATTAATACTAAGAAACTGCTGTGGAAGCCTATTATAGTTATTTTTTTAAATTTCTCTTAATTTTCTGTTAAACATTTTATTAACATCCTCCAATGGGTCTCTATTTAGAGGTTTGTACGTGTCACGATCACTCAATAATGTATTCATAATGTATTATAATACCTACTATTCTTGGCTTTCTTAATTAAGACAGTTATCTAAAAATGAAATAGGATAACATAATAATTTAGTACCAATATTCATGATATTGCATAACTCGGAATCTAAAAAAAATTCAGGACTGACAACTCTCAATGCTCGAAGAAACATAGCAGCATAGAAAATAGAGGATTTAATAGAAGGATGATGGTCAGAATAGAAATGCACATAAGAGTTATTATTAGTAGTAGGCTTACGGTAGACTTCATATTTGAACTGATTAGAGCAGCATCTCCAAATTTTTAGATCAAGAAAAGATAGGCTTCCATCATTTTCTTTTTCAACTGTAAACTTAATAATAGATGGGACTAAATTGTTGAGGCTACCAAGAAATAAGTCCACATCCAAATTATTAGGCCAAAGGCATAAAAAAAATATCATCTATATACCTGTACCAAACCAGGTTAAAATTAAAAATCGTAGGCAAAATTCTACTTTCAAAAAATTCCATATTAAATAAATTAGCTAGTATAGGTGAAAGGGGATTTCCCATAGCCAATCCAAACGACATAGCATAAAACTTATTTTCAAACTGAAATTTACAATCTTTGAACAAAGCTTAATTAACTCAATAGTGTTGTGTTGAACAGGGAAAGAAGAATATTCAGAGATCTTATAATCTTTTAAAAAAATCAAGTAGGTCATCAACGGGGACTTTTTTTGTGAATAGGGAGCATACAATACATCGAAGTTTACCAATTTGAAATTAGGGTCATTAGGGAACTTCATTCAGTTTGTCAATAAGATCCATGCTATTTACAATATGTGACTCAGAAATAGAGCCAACTAACGGCGTTAATAAACTAACTAACTAACTAACTAACCATTTTGATAGCTTATAATAGGTTACGGAGCCCACTGAGCTAACAATAGGCCTCATGGGATTATTAACTTTGTGTGTTTTTACTAAGCCGTACAGATATGGTAGTGACGGATTAATACTAAGAAACTGCTGTGGAAGCCTATTATAGTTATTTTTTTAAATTTCTCTTAATTTTCTGTTAAACATTTTATTAACATCCTCCAATGGGTCTCTATTTAGAGGTTTGTACGTGTCACGATCACTCAATAATGTATTCATCTTTTCAACATAGTTATTTTTTAAAATTTCTCTTAATTTTCTGTTAAACATTTTATTAACATCCTCCAATGGGTCTCTATTTAGAGGTTTGTACGTGTCACGATCACTCAATAATGTATTCATAATGTATTATAATACCTACTATTCTTGGCTTTCTTAATTAAGACAGTTATCTAAAAATGAAATAGGATAACATAATAATTTAGTATCAATATTCATGATATTGCATAACTCGGAATCTAAAAAAAATTCAGGACTGACAACTCTCAATGCTCGAAGAAACATAGCAGCATAGAAAATAGAGGATTTAATAGAAGGATGATGGTCAGAATAGAAATGCACATAAGAGTTATTATTAGTAGTAGGCTTACGGTAGACTTCATATTTGAACTGATTAGAGCAGCATCTCCAAATTTTTAGATCAAGAAAAGATAGGCTTCCATCATTTTCTTTTTCAACTGTAAACTTAATAATAGATGGGACTAAATTGTTGAGCCTACCAAGAAATAAGTCCACATCCAAATTATTAGGCCAAAGGCATAAAAAAAATATCATATATACCTGTACCAAACCAGGTTAAAATTAAAAATCGTAGGCAAAATTCTACTTTCAAAAAATTCCATATTAATTAAATTAGCTAGTATAGGTGAAAGGGGATTTCCCATAGCCAATCCAAACGACATAGCATAAAACTTATTTTCAAACTGAAATTTACAATCTTTGACACAAAGCTTAATTAACTCAATAAGAGTGTTGTGTTGAACAGGGAAAGAAGAATATTCAGAGATCTTATAATCTTTTAAAAAAATCAAGTAGGTCATCAACGGGGACTTTTTTTGTGAATAGGGAGCATACAATACATCGAAGTTTACCAATTTGAAATTAGGGTCATTAGGGAACTTCATTCAGTTTGTCAATAAGATCCATGCTATTTACAATATGTGACTCAGAAATAGAGCCAACTAACGGCGTTAATAAACTAACTAACTAGCTAACTAACTAACTAACTAACTAACCATTTTGATAGCTTATAATAGGTTACGGAGCCCACTGAGCTAACAATAGGCCTCATGGGATTATTAACTTTGTGTGTTTTTACTAAGCCGTACAGATATGGTAGTGACGGATTAATACTAAGAAACTGCTGTGGAAGCCTATTATAGTTATTTTTTTAAATTTCTCTTAATTTTCTGTTAAACATTTTATTAACATCCTCCAATGGGTCTCTATTTAGAGGTTTGTACGTGTCACGATCACTCAATAATGTATTCATAATGTATTATAATACCTACTATTCTTGGCTTTCTTAATTAAGACAGTTATCTAAAAATGAAATAGGATAACATAATAATTTAGTACCAATATTCATGATATTGCATAACTCGGAATCTAAAAAAAATTCAGGACTGACAACTCTCAATGCTCGAAGAAACATAGCAGCATAGAAAATAGAGGATTTAATAGAAGGATGATGGTCAGAATAGAAATGCACATAAGAGTTATTATTAGTAGTAGGCTTACGGTAGACTTCATATTTGAACTGATTAGAGCAGCATCTCCAAATTTTTAGATCAAGAAAAGATAGGCTTCCATCATTTTCTTTTTCAACTGTAAACTTAATAATAGATGGGACTAAATTGTTGAGCCTACCAAGAAATAAGTCCACATCCAAATTATTAGGCCAAAGGCATAAAAAAAATATCATCTATATACCTGTACCAAACCAGGTTAAAATTAAAAATCGTAGGCAAAATTCTACTTTCAAAAAATTCCATATTAATTAAATTAGCTAGTATAGGTGAAAGGGGATTTCCCATAGCCAATCCAAACGACATAGCATAAAACTTATTTTCAAACTGAAATTTACAATCTTTGACACAAAGCTTAATTAACTCAATAAGAGTGTTGTGTTGAACAGGGAAAGAAGAATATTCAGAGATCTTATAATCTTTTAAAAAAATCAAGTAGGTCATCAACGGGGACTTTTTTTGTGAATAGGGAGCATACAATACATCGAAGTTTACCAATTTGAAATTAGGGTCATTAGGGAACTTCATTCAGTTTGTCAATAAGATCCATGCTATTTACAATATGTGACTCAGAAATAGAGCCAACTAACGGCGTTAATAAACTAACTAACTAGCTAACTAACTAACTAACTAACTAACCATTTTGATAGCTTATAATAGGTTACGGAGCCCACTGAGCTAACAATAGGCCTCATGGGATTATTAACTTTTGTGTTTTTACTAAGCCGTACAGATATGGTAGTGACGGATTAATACTAAGAAACTGCTGTGGAAGCCTATTATAGTTATTTTTTTAAATTTCTCTTAATTTTCTGTTAAACATTTTATTAACATCCTCCAATGGGTCTCTATTTAGAGGTTTGTACGTGTCACGATCACTCAATAATGTATTCATAATGTATTATAATACCTACTATTCTTGGCTTTCTTAATTAAGACAGTTATCTAAAAATGAAATAGGATAACATAATAATTTAGTACCAATATTCATGATATTGCATAACTCGGAATCTAAAAAAAATTCAGGACTGACAACTCTCAATGCTCGAAGAAACATAGCAGCATAGAAAATAGAGGATTTAATAGAAGGATGATGGTCAGAATAGAAATGCACATAAGAGTTATTATTAGTAGTAGGCTTACGGTAGACTTCATATTTGAACTGATTAGAGCAGCATCTCCAAATTTTTAGATCAAGAAAAGATAGGCTTCCATCATTTTCTTTTTCAACTGTAAACTTAATAATAGATGGGACTAAATTGTTGAGCCTACCAAGAAATAAGTCCACATCCAAATTATTAGGCCAAAGGCATAAAAAAAATATCATCTATATACCTGTACCAAACCAGGTTAAAATTAAAAATCGTAGGCAAAATTCTACTTTCAAAAAATTCCATATTAAATAAATTAGCTAGTATAGGTGAAAGGGGATTTCCCATAGCCAATCCAAACGACATAGCATAAAACTTATTTTCAAACTGAAATTTACAATCTTTGACACAAAGCTTAATTAACTCAATAAGAGTGTTGTGTTGAACAGGGAAAGAAGAATATTCAGAGATCTTATAATCTTTTAAAAAAATCAAGTAGGTCATCAACGGGGACTTTTTTTGTGAATAGGGAGCATACAATACATCGAAGTTTACCAATTTGAAATTAGGGTCATTAGGGAACTTCATTCAGTTTGTCAATAAGATCCATGCTATTTACAATATGTGACTCAGAAATAGAGCCAACTAACGGCGTTAATAAACTAACTAACTAACTAACTAACCATTTTGATAGCTTATAATAGGTTACGGAGCCCACTGAGCTAACAATAGGCCTCATGGGATTATTAACTTTGTGTGTTTTTACTAAGCCGTACAGATATGGTAGTGACGGATTAATACTAAGAAACTGCTGTGGAAGCCTATTATAGTTATTTTTTTAAATTTCTCTTAATTTTCTGTTAAACATTTTATTAACATCCTCCAATGGGTCTCTATTTAGAGGTTTGTACGTGTCACGATCACTCAATAATGTATTCATCTTTTCAACATAGTTATTTTTTAAATTTCTCTTAATTTTCTGTTAAACATTTTATTAACATCCTCCAATGGGTCTCTATTTAGAGGTTTGTACGTGTCACGATCACTCAATAATGTATTCATAATGTATTATAATACCTACTATTCTTGGCTTTCTTAATTAAGACAGTTATCTAAAAATGAAATAGGATAACATAATAATTTAGTACAATATTCATGATATTGCATAACTCGGAATCTAAAAAAAATTCAGGACTGACAACTCTCAATGCTCGAAGAAACATAGCAGCATAGAAAATAGAGGATTTAATAGAAGGATGATGGTCAGAATAGAAATGCACATAAGAGTTATTATTAGTAGTAGGCTTACGGTAGACTTCATATTTGAACTGATTAGAGCAGCATCTCCAAATTTTTAGATCAAGAAAAGATAGGCTTCCATCATTTTCTTTTTCAACTGTAAACTTAATAATAGATGGGACTAAATTGTTGAGCCTACCAAGAAATAAGTCCACATCCAAATTATTAGGCCAAAGGCATAAAAAAAATATCATCTATATACCTGTACCAAACCAGGTTAAAATTAAAAATCGTAGGCAAAATTCTACTTTCAAAAAATTCCATATTAAATAAATTAGCTAGTATAGGTGAAAGGGGATTTCCCATAGCCAATCCAAACGACATAGCATAAAACTTATTTTCAAACTGAAATTTACAATCTTTGACACAAAGCTTAATTAACTCAATAAGAGTGTTGTGTTGAACAGGGAAAGAAGAATATTCAGAGATCTTATAATCTTTTAAAAAAATCAAGTAGGTCATCAACGGGGACTTTTTTTGTGAATAGGGAGCATACAATACATCGAAGTTTACCAATTTGAAATTAGGGTCATTAGGGAACTTCATTCAGTTTGTCAATAAGATCCATGCTATTTACAATATGTGACTCAGAAATAGAGCCAACTAACGGCGTTAATAAACTAACTAACTACTAACTAACTAACTAACTAACCATTTTGATAGCTTATAATAGGTTACGGAGCCCACTGAGCTAACAATAGGCCTCATGGGATTATTAACTTTGTGTGTTTTTACTAAGCCGTACAGATATGGTAGTGACGGATTAATACTAAGAAACTGCTGTGGAAGCCTATTATAGTTATTTTTTTAAATTTCTCTTAATTTTCTGTTAAACATTTTATTAACATCCTCCAATGGGTCTCTATTTAGAGGTTTGTACGTGTCACGATCACTCAATAATGTATTCATCTTTTCAACATAGTTATTTTTTAAAATTTCTCTTAATTTTCTGTTAAACATTTTATTAACATCCTCCAATGGGTCTCTATTTAGAGGTTTGTACGTGTCACGATCACTCAATAATGTATTCATAATGTATTATAATACCTACTATTCTTGGCTTTCTTAATTAAGACAGTTATCTAAAAATGAAATAGGATAACATAATAATTTAGTACAATATTCATGATATTGCATAACTCGGAATCTAAAAAAAATTCAGGACTGACAACTCTCAATGCTCGAAGAAACATAGCAGCATAGAAAATAGAGGATTTAATAGAAGGATGATGGTCAGAATAGAAATGCACATAAGAGTTATTATTAGTAGTAGGCTTACGGTAGACTTCATATTTGAACTGATTAGAGCAGCATCTCCAAATTTTTAGATCAAGAAAAGATAGGCTTCCATCATTTTCTTTTTCAACTGTAAACTTAATAATAGATGGGACTAAATTGTTGAGCCTACCAAGAAATAAGTCCACATCCAAATTATTAGGCCAAAGGCATAAAAAAATATCATCTATATACCTGTACCAAACCAGGTTAAAATTAAAAATCGTAGGCAAAATTCTACTTTCAAAAAATTCCATATTAATTAAATTAGCTAGTATAGGTGAAAGGGGATTTCCCATAGCCAATCCAAACGACATAGCATAAAACTTATTTTCAAACTGAAATTTACAATCTTTGACACAAAGCTTAATTAACTCAATAAGAGTGTTGTGTTGAACAGGGAAAGAAGAATATTCAGAGATCTTATAATCTTTTAAAAAAATCAAGTAGGTCATCAACGGGGACTTTTTTGTGAATAGGGAGCATACAATACATCGAAGTTTACCAATTTGAAATTAGGGTCATTAGGGAACTTCATTCAGTTTGTCAATAAGATCCATGCTATTTACAATATGTGACTCAGAAATAGAGCCAACTAACGGCGTTAATAAACTAACTAACTAGCTAACTAACTAACTAACTAACTAACCATTTTGATAGCTTATAATAGGTTACGGAGCCCACTGAGCTAACAATAGGCCTCATGGGATTATTAACTTTGTGTGTTTTTACTAAGCCGTACAGATATGGTAGTGACGGATTAATACTAAGAAACTGCTGTGGAAGCCTATTATAGTTATTTTTTTAAATTTCTCTTAATTTTCTGTTAAACATTTTATTAACATCCTCCAATGGGTCTCTATTTAGAGGTTTGTACGTGTCACGATCACTCAATAATGTATTCATAATGTATTATAATACCTACTATTCTTGGCTTTCTTAATTAAGACAGTTATCTAAAAATGAAATAGGATAACATAATAATTTAGTACCAATATTCATGATATTGCATAACTCGGAATCTAAAAAAAATTCAGGACTGACAACTCTCAATGCTCGAAGAAACATAGCAGCATAGAAAATAGAGGATTTAATAGAAGGATGATGGTCAGAATAGAAATGCACATAAGAGTTATTATTAGTAGTAGGCTTACGGTAGACTTCATATTTGAACTGATTAGAGCAGCATCTCCAAATTTTTAGATCAAGAAAAGATAGGCTTCCATCATTTTCTTTTTCAACTGTAAACTTAATAATAGATGGGACTAAATTGTTGAGCCTACCAAGAAATAAGTCCACATCCAAATTATTAGGCCAAAGGCATAAAAAAAATATCATCTATATACCTGTACCAAACCAGGTTAAAATTAAAAATCGTAGGCAAAATTCTACTTTCAAAAAATTCCATATTAATAAATTAGCTAGTATAGGTGAAAGGGGATTTCCCATAGCCAATCCAAACGACATAGCATAAAACTTATTTTCAAACTGAAATTTACAATCTTTGACACAAAGCTTAATTAACTCAATAAGAGTGTTGTGTTGAACAGGGAAAGAAGAATATTCAGAGATCTTATAATCTTTTAAAAAAATCAAGTAGGTCATCAACGGGGACTTTTTTTGTGAATAGGGAGCATACAATACATCGAAGTTTACCAATTTGAAATTAGGGTCATTAGGGAACTTCATTCAGTTTGTCAATAAGATCCATGCTATTTACAATATGTGACTCAGAAATAGAGCCAACTAACGGCGTTAATAAACTAACTAACTAACTAACTAACTAACCATTTTGATAGCTTATAATAGGTTACGGAGCCCACTGAGCTAACAATAGGCCTCATGGGATTATTAACTTTGTGTGTTTTTACTAAGCCGTACAGATATGGTAGTGACGGATTAATACTAAGAAACTGCTGTGGAAGCCTATTATAGTTATTTTTTTA
>JAJOZX010020931.1:0-28388 GCA_023014485.1 Bathynomus jamesi
ATATGTTATCTTAAATGCAAAAACTTCACTTTTTCCACGTGAAGGTCAAAATATGAAATAAAAAACCACTCTAATAGACAGAGTTTATTTCCACAACAGTTTCGACGCCCACTGGCATTCTTCTCGGGTGGATACAGAAAAACGAATAAACCAAAACAAGAGGGAAAAACAGTTTCTCCCTCTTGTCTTGGTTCATTCGTGGAAATAAACTGTCTATTAGAGTGGGTTTTTATTTTCATATATGGTTATCTCTTTTCTCTCCCTACCTCCATCCATCCAACCCTCTCAAACCCTATCTGAGCTTGTATATATATATATCTATATGTATATATATATATATATATATATATATATATATATATATATATATATAAGCTCAGGATTGTTAGTACCGTCGTCTATCAACATGATGGTGCTCCTTGTCACTATGCCAAAATTGTTCAGGATTATCTAAATGGACGTTTCCAAATCGCTGGATCGGACGCGGAAGCAAATGTTACCACTTATCATTTTATGATTGAATTCCATATAATTTCCAAGTGCTTCACCAAAATAGATCCTGACTTTATGTACACCCTGTATTTTGGGTAAATACAAAAATTAACTTCTTGAAGTGAATGGACATTTTTCGAAACGACAGATTAAGTTTTGATATTTTTCAGTTCCGAATGACATCGATACCGTTTTATGCGTTGTTAGTGGAGTTTCCCCATACAAAGGGCCAGTATGTTATATAAGGAAGAATAAGAGTATGATAAAGAGTCAATATAACTTGCTTAGGGACTACATTTCTGAGTTTAAACATTATAGCAACGTTCCTTGAAATCTTTTTCCCCGATATAATTTACATGATCACTCCATTGCAAATTCTTATTCGCCATTACACCAAGAAATTTTGTTACAGTACACTCCTTTATGACGATTTCATTAACATTAAGTTTATCAAGATATACATTTCTTTTATTAGTAAATCATGAAATTTTGTTTTACTGATATTTAGGAAGAGTTTATTGGTAATCAACTTCTTTCCTTATTTTTCACTACACTTACATACATTTTACATACTAAGCAGTCTTTTAAAATTTACAAAATAAAATTGGTATCATGAGTCTTGGAGGCCTTATTTGATTTCGAGTCTTTCCTTCGTATATAGGGGGAGACATTTATGTCTTCTTCCTGCATAAAAACCTACTCCTATTAATTATGAATTTACACTTCCCCAATATACTTTTATTGAATTTATATTTAATCCTTCAAATAGTCCTTCCATCTCTCTAGGCCCCTAGGACAAATATTTGGTCTTCTGGCTTAAAATTTTATTTGTACCGTACATCGATTAACTTATGACCAGAAAATTTATTTACGTTACATTTTTATTTATTATTATGGCATTTTTATTTGTCAGAAGGAATTCCAAAATGTTCACTTTTCGAGGCCCTACACATATTTCCTGGTTAAGAGTATAACTTTTCATAATATCTAATAGCATTCTTGTCCGAGTTTTATTGGATTTTCTGCGAATTCATTTACGGCTAACTGAAATTAATTTTTTTGTGGTATTTGGTGGCCTGTTTCACGTTCAAAATGATTAAGTTTAGTTCTTTTGAGTACCGGATCGTGGTTTGTCAGCGCCCAGGCAAATTGAATTTCAGAGCCTTAAGACTTTTTACCATTTTAATAATTTTTCCTAATGATAAAAAACTACAAATATAAGAATGTAGGTCTCTCGCCACAACAATAAGAAATAAAATAGACACTCCTCAACAATTTGACTGCATGTCAGACGAATTTCATATTTTCGATTTCTTTTTATTCATTTATTAAGTTTTTCTCCCCGTTTTATATTATCTACTTTATGTGGTAAGTAAGTAATATATGAAAATGAAAAGATTTATTAGCATTCTATGTCCATATGACAAATATTATTAATACAATGGCAGATCATATACTAAGGATAGAAATATATACAGTTGATTAGAAATAATACAGTAATGTTGAAGTTAGACGGAGCTACAGATATATATATATGTGTATAATAAACTTAGGTCTTTTCAGCGACTGATTTGTGTTTCTACAACCGGCGGCTAATGGGCTGGGTTCCTCTCCAAAGAATTAAATTACATAAAACTAAGAATGAGTGAAGCTTTGGATGATATCAGTCGAACTTTATTTTGATTCTCCTTCTCTTTTTTATTTAGGGTGGGACATTTTGCGATATTCACCCTTGCCCCTCCTTCGTGTATTAAAAATAATATAATTTTAATGTTAATGACTTTAATATGATTTATCTGTAAATCTGAATACACTACAGAAATTAGCACAAAAAGTGCGCAACTATATAAACAGAAACATTTCCTTCCATCATCTTACCCTCAACCGATTAAAAAGAAGAGTAATTTACACGTCGTCTACCATTACCTGGTCACGACAGAATGAACAATCCGGGGGGAAGCTAACCAAAGGCTAACCAAAAGACAGGAGAGGCGCCCCTATATTTGCATCGGAAAAAAGTTCATCTAAAAAATCCAGGGCGCCCTAATGATAAAAAAAAATAGTTTCCTTTGAGACCGGACTTATGGGAATAAAACGCCCCAATGAAACTCTACACTCATTTAAAATAACTTATTAATACACACTTTATATATAGATAATTCAATCTCATATACAGGACCTGCATTGTCTATAAGATACATAAAAAATGAGAATGCGTTGTAAGACAAAAATAAACTGTCTTTCTCTCTCTCTCTCTCTCTCGAACATACTGGAAATTGCTGAAGGCCTGTTCCCATCAAAATATATATATATATATATATATATATATATATATATATATATATATATATATATATATGATACAAACCGTGAGGAAAAAAGAAAAAATTATTCCAAGGCTTTTCGTGTGACCAGAAATACATCTCGTCAGGGAACGAGTGCTCACTCTTTTGCATCGTAATTTCATTGAGACTATTCAACCTCATATTCAGGACCTGCATTAATTACAAGATCTGTAGCGAGCGGAACTCACAGCCTTCAGAAGATGTGAACAGTTACTCTGTGGATCAGTTCAAGTAAATGATAGAGTGAATCTTGCATATTATTTGATCGTGTAGAATTTTTCATTGGCGAGCAACGCTTTTGAGGTATTTCTTGTCCATGTAAGAGTATAAATACTGCTAATAGACAAGACATTCGCATAATGGGGGCCGTCGTGCTTTTTAAATTTGTAGTGAAATACTGTTTCAAACTCATTCTATCCAATCTCGCAAGATACAGTATATACATATATATATATATATATATATATATATATATATATATATATATATAACTGAAAACCATTAAATATTACATTTACTTCTGTAGCTTTTGGGACAGGACTTCTGGTACACCCTTCTACGTCGTTCCAGATCTTCCATGTAAGCCATGCATTACCATTACCCATAGCTAAGTGGGTAACACCATTTCCTTATAAGTGAAGAGAAGGTACAGAGATCGACTACCGATGTCGCAGATTAATAATAACGCGTGAGTCATCGCTGATTTAGTTTACGATACACAATTATTTCAGTTAACTTCATTTTCGTTGGACCAGAGGTAAATTTTCCCCGTACCTATGCATATATATATATATATATATATATATATATATATATATATATATACTGGTAACGCGACATATTTTCATAAAGATCAATCACACGTCTTTATTGACAATTGTGATAAAACTTATAAAAACTTTTATATTAAATCAAATGAATGATTTTTACATTATATGTCACACCTAACCATTATCTTTTACTCGTCAGAGAAGCAGAATCAAATAAACTTACATTTTTTAAAACGCGGTGTACTCTCGAAAATACACATCTGAAATCCACGCCTTGCAAACTGAGCACGCAGGGAACCCCAGGTTGTAGCAGGAGTCACGTGACGATCATACAGGGGGTGGAGCTTAGGACGGATAATTCAAATGAATAAATTTTTAATACCTTACTACCTGTTAATTTCTAGGAGAAAGAATAAGCGCGAGATATCCCATTATAAAAGTTACGCCAGGAAATCCGACCGAATATCGTAGACATACCAATATTATCTTAAGGAAATGCCTAATTCTTAACGTAACTTAACTGAACCTAACCTAACTTACATTTCTTTAGGGTGAATTTCACACTTAAACACATGAAATGAACGAATGATGCAAACCACAAGGAAAAAGAAGAAATGTTCCCAAGTCCTTTCGTGTACTCAGCAGTACACCTCGTCGGGGAATGGACAAGGCCAGTGCCGAAAATATATACATATGTACAACTGAACAGAGAAATAAAGAGATTAGCACATGGTAACAAGCATTAATTAAAAGCGAGACATTTTAACTTTACTTGTTCTAATGCGAGCAGCAACAGAGATGAGCTTTTCAGAAATTTACGTCGCCAGCCATCTCCTGTCTCACATTTGTACCCGGTATCGTGGAAAATCTGTTCTTCGAGTCTCCAAAATTTCCTTCATGCAATAAAATTGTGAAAATCTATACAATTCTAAGTCTTCTCGCTCTTTCTGGCATCTAGTTAAGAACCTCTACATCAACTTTACATGTTCTTCCTCTCCTCACCTTTTCCAATCTGGCTCAGAAGCCATCTCTTCTCTTCACAAAGCTGAACTATTCGCACGAACTTTCGCTTCCAACTCAACCCTGAACGATTCTAGTTTATATATATATATATATATATATATATATATATATATAAAATATATATATATATATATATATATATATATATATATAATATAATATTTTATATATATATTTTACATATATATATATATATATATATATATTTTATTTATATATATATATATATATATATTATATATATATATATATATTATTTATATATATTTTATATATATATATATATATATTATATATATATATATATATATATATAATATATATATATATATTATATATATATATTAATAATATATATATATATATATATATAATATATATATGTAGCGGATCGACAAGAAATAGACCAGCAAAGAGACAGAAATCCTTTACTTCCACGCTATCATCAAACAGCTTGGAAAACACACGTGGGCAAACAATGGAAAGTCTGTTTCTTCCCAAAGGGCGCGAACGAAAACCCTTATCAACTAAAGGACGCGCGGACAAAGCGTCTTAAGATTTGGTACAGTCCTACGTCACAGGAACTACGTATAAAAGCGAGCTTCCACTTGCTCTCACTCTCACTCACTCGTACTGACATCATCGAACGTGAGCAACACGTCCACCAACCGCTTTCCGGCCCCCTGGCCGAGGGGCGCGGCCTGCTAATTTCTTCAAGGCCCACAATTTATCATCAAGTAAGATCTACAGACCACCTGCAGAAGCAATCCTTCGAGGCCCAACCGGAATCGTTTCGGGCCTGCGGTTTGCCGGGTCGGCCTTCAAGTTTCTCCACATTCCTCGATATATACTCAGCACCACAGGCCTATGCCTGCAAGATCACAAGGCCAGCCTGCACCTCGAGAAGTAACATCACCTCAGGCCTCCACGAAGCCTACATCCATCATTTCAAGAGGCTTAACGGACAACGACAACTCGAATCTGCATAAAATGGTTCGTCTTCAACCCGCCTTCAACAAGGTTATATCGTCCTAAGATAAGTACCTCCTATTCTAAGTACTCTTGTGAAGCCTACATTAGCCTACCGCCGAACGGTAGGCTATACTCCCAAAGTGTGTAATCACGCGTTCCAACTGACTCTCGTGAAAGAACGCAGTAGGCCTGTCATCCAATTCAAGTGTCATTACAATACCGTAATTCCGCGTATCATCCGTCATTATGTTCAATTCATATATTTATGTGTTAACTAAAGATTCTCTTGATGTAATCACTTAACATCACATAATGGTCTTATATATAAATGATATTTGTGTATTTGTCAAGCATTTCAATCCATTATTATTAGGCCGCATCAATTATTCCTTGTGCATCCATGCAATCATTTAGCCTACATAATCAGTGTCAAGTATTCCATTCAATGTATCAAACGTACGTGCATTCTTTATATCATTTACTAGGCCCATTCAATGTTCCATGCCGCATGCCATTTACATACCATCGATGAGTATTACATTATTATTTACGTGTCAATTAAGCTATTAACATTTCATCTTATTAGCTAAGTCTCTGTCACAAACATAACGTAAAACTACCTTAATTACTGTCAATTCTTTGTTATATCACAGTGAATAAATAACGGCTTTATTTTCATAATAAAATACAAAACATAAGGTGTCTTTCATAACCTTAATATTATTTTGCTTGGGTATAAACCAAGCTGGTGACCTTGCTGCCATTTCGGTCACTTCCAATAGTATGGTGGATCTACTCAAATAGCCTATCATTAATAAGCAATCAGTCATTGCCTTAATCAATCAGTGCATACAATTAAATCATTATCACCTTAAACGGCTAAAACTAGGTCCACTATATATATATATATATATATATATATATATATATATATATATATATATATATATATATATAATATATATATATATATATATATATATATATATATATATATATATATATATATATATATATATATATATATATATATATATATATATATATATATATATATATATATATATATATATATATATATATATATATATATATATATATATATATATATAAACCAACACGGGTTTCGGTCAGGCAGATCATGCCTGTCACAACTAATGGAACACTACAACAACATTATTGATTCACTTGAAAGTAATGAAAACTATGATGTACTATACCCAGACTTTGCTAAAGCGTTCGACAAGTGTGACCATGGAATCATAATACATAAACTGAAATATATGGGAATAACAGGAAAAGTAGGGAAATGGATATATAATTTCCTTAGTGAGCGGAGGCAAGTCGTTACAGTACAAGGAGTATCTTCATCAGAATCAGAGGTCCTCAGCTCAGTACCACAAGGAACGGTATTAGCTCCACTAATCTTCATAATCATGCTAACTGGCATAGATGAGGACGTTACCAGAGACAGCACAGTAACATCCTTTGCAGGGATGACACAAAGATCAGTAGAAAATTACGAAAACCAGAAGACATAGGATCTCTACAAACCGACATAAACAAAATTTACAAGTGGACGGAAGACAACAATATGAAGTTTAACACCGAGAAATTTCAGCTATTACGGTACGGAAAAAGAGAAGACCTAAAGTCCATGGAATATTATACCCCAAATGGACAGGAAGTCCAGAGAAATTCAAGAGCAAAAGATTTAGGGGTTGTAATGACAGATGATGCGAAATTTGAAACACAAAATAAGATAGCAGTAAACAGAGCAAAGAGAATAACGGGTCTGATATTGAGAACTTTTAAACGAAGGGATAGGAATGTAATGATCCCCCTACTGAAAACCCTGATAATACCCAAACTGGAATACTGCTCGGTCCTAACATCCCCATATAAAAAAGAAGACATTAGACAGCTGGAGGGGATTCAAAGAAGTTTCACAGCCAAGATCAATGGTGCAAAGAACTAAATTACTGGGAAAGGTTACGAGAACTAAACCTATATTCACTGGAAAGGAGAAGAGAGAGATACACCATTATTTACACTTGGAAAATAATGGAGAAACTAGTCCCTAATCTTACTCTGAATCCCATAACTCCCCAAACAACGGTGGAAGGTAGAAACGGTAGACTGTGTCGTATTCCCAAATTGAAGGCGAGACAGGGAACATCCTTAACCCTGAAAGAAAATAGTTTTGTAGTGAAAGGACCAAAACTATTTAATCAGCTGCCCAAAGACTAAGAAACACGAAGGGAGTTGCAGTGGAAATCTTCAAAAGAAGACTTGACGCCTGGCTCAGAACAATCCCCGATGAGCCGGGCGTACCTGGCTATGTGAGGTGGAGAGCGCAAGAATCCAACTCACTACTTCACCAGGCCAACTCGAGAGGAGGGGCGACACGCTTGACCTTCGCGAAATGAGAAATCATCACGTGGAACCTTTGTAAGGTTGTAAGGTAAGGTATATAATATATATTTTATATATATATATATATTATATTTATATATATATATATATAATATATATATATATATATATATATATATAAAATATATATACATATATATATAGATATATATAATATAATATATATATATATGTGTATATATAAAATATATATATATATATATATATATATAATATATTATATATATATATATAAAATACATATATATATAAAATATATATATATTTTATATATATATATATCAGTGGCGACTCTAGCTCTTCAAGACTACTCGGGCTCTTTTTAAATTTTCAAGTCTACATATGAGCCGACATTTAAATACATGACAATAACTTAAGATTATCAATAAAAAAATAAATACATACTTCGGTAAAAAAAATTATTTGAATTTATTTACTTGAACATAAAGTCCAAGCGTCTTGGTTTTAAAGCAAATTCCTTTAATATTCGGTCATGAAATTCCTTTTTGCTTTCTAAATCAATAAGTATTTCTTTTTCAATTGAAATCCTAGCCAGGGACGAGAGCCGTTCTTGTGCCATTGTGTTTCTTAAATATGATCTAATTCAATCAAGAACAGAGAAACTTCTTTCATTTGAAGCAGAATTTACAGGTATGGTAAGGAGCTGAATCAGCTTTGTGGTTTCCGACATCGCAAACAATAATCCTAGTTCGTGAAAGACTTCTAAAATTTCATTTGCAGATTTGCATTTTCTAAAGTCACTGTCACGATAAAGATATTTCAATTCGTTAACTAAGGATTTGGCGTCAATTACATTTGGATATTTAGTTTGTAAAGCATTAAGATGATGCATTGGAAAATTTTCAGCAAATTCTGGAAATTTGGTCACATCAATCAACTCAAAGAACGGAAACTCCTGAATGCAATCAAATCGTTCCCTCATTGACATTAATATAATGTCATTTATTTCGAAATATATTGCTTTATAGTTCATTTGTTTGCCTCTAGCTCTTTTTCTCGGGGGAGAAGGCAGGTCTTCGTATTGTTCAAAGTCTGCTATTGTTTCTTGAAAAACTTTATTATATGCTTTATCAGTACGAGCGCACTTAATAAATTCAATAAAGTCATTTACTTTGTGTTGTGCAAACTTCATGTCAAACTGCTTGCATTGCAGAAGATCAAATAGTTTTTCGGCTTGTGACAATATATTTTCAAAGCAGTTAATAAAAAACAGAAAAGTGAAATCATGCAATTTTATAAGTAGATTATCAGTTTCATTAAGAGTATCTTCATCCCATCTTGCACTGTCATCTGAAATGTTTTGAAATGCATTTTTCAGAGTTTCACGCTGCCTTTTTATTGCTGACACGGTTCTAAATCTATAGCACCATCTTGTTTCACAAAGTGATGGAATGCTGATATTAAGCTCTCTAAATACAGCTTTTCGTTTCGTACTTGAAGAAGCAAATTTACTGAAAACACGTACATTGGAAAAGAACATTTTAGCCCCGTTAACTTTCTCTGACATTTTACTTAACACTAAATTTAACTTATGTGCATAGCAATGAATAAAATAGCCGAATTTAAAACCTTTTTCTCTCATGCAGTTGAAGGCACGCTTATCGAAATGTAAAAAGTTACCATGTATCGCCAGAATTAAAAATTGTGCCTCTACAAGGCCGAAGGATATAAGCCCGAGTTGAAATGATTTTTCTTTATAAAAAAAAAATAATAGGAGGAAAAACGTATTTTATTTAATGAGAAGTAGAAGAAGGACTATTATGTAACTGTATGCAAGCAAATAATTATTCATTAAAAGAACTTTAAATATACGATATTACTTATACTTTCTCAGGCGTAATGTCTTGTGCCCGAGTAAAGGATCTTGAAAGATTACAAGAAAACTTAATTTGTCAATGTAGTTTTTTTATAGGTAGTAAGGGTATCTAAATGCGCTCAAAATTTGCTTGCGTGACGAAGCTAGACAGAAAAATAGTAACATACTACCAGCGAAAAACCATTTCTACAATTTGTGTTTAAATTTTTTTTTTAAAACTTAAATCTTTAAATACACAATTTTATCTCTCATGCTTCCCCTTGCCCCTTGCCTCTCGGGCTCAGCCCGAGAAACCCGAGTGCAGGAGTCGCCACTGATATATATATATATATATATAAATATATATATATATATATATATATATATATATATATATATATAAATATATATATATAAATATATATATATGTAGAAGAATTACGGCATTTGGAAGAGTGAAGTCCATGGTGTAATGGTATCGCGTCTGACCGGCAATCGGAAGATCCCGGGTTCGATTCCCAGGTGGTTACTTCATTTTTTCATTTGTTCCGTTTTCTCTCTCTCGTCTTGCGCGGAATATCTCCTATACAAGCGTCGTTTACGTTATTTATACTGCGTGTTCTTTGCAGTTGAATGTATATAATGTTACGGCATGCGGGAGGTGCCCCCTTGGGGCATTGGTTTCTGCGAGTATGTAGAAGAATTACGGCATTTGGAAGAGTGAAGTCCATGGTGTAATGGTATCGCGTCTGATCGGCAATCGGAAGATCCCGGGTTCGATTCCCAGGTGGTTACTTCATTTTTCATTTGTTCCGTTTTCTCTCTCTCGTCTTGCGCGGAATATCTCCTATACAAGCGTCGTTATTTACGATATATATATATATATATATACAGGGTGGGCGGAAAGTAGCTCCCTATTTTGGATTGGTAAAAAAATACGTATATTATCCATTTATTTCAGAAGAAATAATATGAAAAGGTAGGCAAACATGGTAGGTTTTCTATAAATTCAATGGGGCTCCAACTCTTTCCACCAGCTTCTGGAGCCGCCCAGGAATGGCGTCCACTGACTTTAGCAGGAACTCCGGCGGGATGGAGGACATGACTTCCCGAATTCGGTCCTCCAGTTCTTCCAATGTCCTCGGTTTGGTGCGGTAGACTTCTTCCTTTATCCACCCCCAAAGAAAGAAGTCGCACGGTGTCAAGTCGGGGCTCCTGGCTGGCCATTGATGTGGACCACGACGACCCATCCAACGCCCAGGGAAGTGGGCATCCAGCCACTCACGGACAACAAGAGCGAAGTGCGGAGGGGCGCCATCTTGCATAAATATCAGACCGTGCGACTTCTTTCTTTGGGGGTGGGTAAAGGAAGAAGTCTACCGCACCAAACCGAGGACATTGGAAGAACTGGAGGACCGAATTCGGGAAGTCATGTCCTCCATCCCGCCGAAGTTCCTGCTAAAGTCAGTGGACGCCATTCCTGGGCGGCTCCAGAAGCTGGTGGAAAGAGTTGGAGCCCACATTGAATTTTAGAGAAAACCTACCATGTATGCCTACCTTTTCATATTATTTCTTCTGAAATAAATGGATAAATACATATTTTTTTACCAATCCAAAATAGGGAGCTACTTTCCGCCACCCTGTATATTTATATATATACTACATATACATACTACATACATATATATATATACATATATATGTATGTATATATATATATATACATACTATATATATACAGGGCGTCCCAAAAAAATGTATACACACTTTAAATAATTATAAAGGCAGTGTTTATTAAAATACATTTCATTTTCAAAATGTAGTAGAATCTACAGACATTATTTAATTGTTTTGTCAACGCCTGTTTTCAAACTGACGTCCGTTCTGGTCCAGGCACTGCTGATAACGCGAAGCAATGGAATCGCAAACATCACGAAACATTTCGTTTGGTATTTGTGTGCATTCTCGTTCAATGGCTGCTCTCAATTCAGCGACTGTTGCAGGTTTATAGCGTAGACTTTGTCTTTTAAGTATCCCCATAAAAAAAAGGCTAGTGGTGTGAGGTCTGGTGAACGCGGAGGGTATTCTACGAAACCCCTTCGTCCAATCCACATCCACATCGTGCCAAGTACCACTCGCAATACTCCACTCTTCGGTCCGGATCATCTTCATTAATAGCATGGACTAATCTTGGAATGTAACTTTTCCATTGACAGCGCTCAAAATGCGTTGGACAGACGATTCTGAAATTCCTACCTCACGACTCGCTTGCCGCACAGATTTTCTTGGACTTTGGTGATACGTTTCCAGTACTCTTTCTTGCTTTGTGGGGCTTGTCGATGTCCGTGGTCTTCCGGAACGCTTCTTGTGGACATTCTGAACAGTTCCATCGGCTTCAAAACTTATCTCTAATTCGAGTGATGGTAAGTCGCGTTGGTGGATCTGTTTGAAACTCCTCCTAAACTGTCTTTGCACTTCAACTGCGTTTTCACACTTCCAGTAGCATTTTAGAAGGAATTTCCTTTGTTCAAAGCTTAGTCTGACTGCCATTATTAATTCTAATGGGTTTAACTTGGAAAGAAAGAAACATCAATTGAGCTATCAGCTGTTAAAGTGTGTATACATTTTTTTGGGACGCCCTGTATATAAATATATATATATAATATAATAAAATATATATAAATAAATATATATATATATATATAAAAATATATATATATATAAATATAATATATATATATATATATAAATAAATATATATATATAAATATATATATATATATAAATATATATATATAAATATATATATATATATATAAATATATATATATATTATATGTTAACCCCTCCGTCTATGGCCCTGGGTGGTTCGGATCGACGGGGGTTCTGGTTAGGAGGCAAGCAACGGATGTGTGACTTGAAGTGGTTTTCTTCTATGTTACTCTCCGAGTTCTTCTATAGTGGCTCGGAGGACTCTGGTAGATTTGCAATCTAAATGCTGAAGGTTCCGGATTCTTCTTATAGCGTATCCGGAAAGTTTTCTAAGTTTTTCTGAAGAGAGCAAGGCTCGAAGGGGACAATAAAAGTTTCTCCAATTGTAACTTTACTGCTAAAAGATACAGGTAGTGCTCAGCCTCTGAATTAGCTTCTGAATGACAATGGAATAATTTAAGGGTTTATATACCCAAAAACTGCTAACATTATTATTATTAAATGCTAAGAAGGCTGTATTATTTTTGCACAATATTTAAAAATAAGTAAATTTTTTAGCTGTGGTAAGGCTTGAACGAGTAAACAAAATATTTGAAGACGAAACCATATTTTTATCTTAAACCGCGACTTTTCAGATCTGATGTTATCATGATCTGCCAAGTTAACTAAAAGTGGAAATCGGACTATGCATCTTTACACTAAAATATGCATATGAGTGAAATTTTAAGGTTTAAGATGTACATTTTAATGCTTAGGCAAGACATGATCTCATTGTTTATAACGAAAGAGAGTGTATACAAAATGTGAACATTGCAAAGCTTAAACAGGATTCCTTATTAAGCGAAATCTAAAAAAATGATTATGAGATTTTAAAAAAACAACAGGTCACCAATTATTTAGCAAAGTAGAAAGCAAATCAAAAATTTTATCCAAACTCGCGTTGGGCGATTTTGGTCCTTATGTAAAAATGAATACAACACGTACATACATATGAGTATAGGCATTATATAAAGTTAAATATATAAGAATATACAGAATTATATAAATACATGAACCATATAACACATGAATTTTTAAATGGATACTTATTCTTACAATGGATACAGAGACTATATAAATGAATACAAGAATTACATGAAGGATAAGATAATATAGGAATATGGGAATTATTATGGTTCATTTTTACAGGGCTCTTCCCTCTAGAATGATATTAATATAATAACGTAACAGCCTAACTAATGCTAACTAGATGATAACTATTGGTTTTATAATACAGATTTATATATACAACATAAGTCGGGTGGTTAAGTCTAGTTCACGTGGTCTGGGTACGCACTCTTGGTCGTGCATAAATAGTTTCATGTTTCGTGTCACTTGGTTTCTTTGTTCCCAGAATGATCTTTTCACCACAATATACCGAGGATAATAGCACATACAATAATGATACTAACGGCAGATGTTGAGAAAATGGTTACCAGTTGTAGTATTTGTAAGAGATTATTTTGGTTATCATCAGAAATTTTAAACCGGCTCAATTGATCATTCCATTCAGGGCATGTAGTTCGGGTAGATGGTTACAGGTTTTATGAAGAGATTTAGGATCTCTATGACGGGTTTAAATTTAATTTGCGACGGAAATGGGTATGAGTTATTAAGGGTAACCTTATACGGTTGTATATTTGGAGGGCTTTTGAATGCAAGGAGCAACCAATTGGTAGCCGAATAACCATAGGGATTGTAATGAGGGAATAATTCGATGGACACTCGAGGGTAGCGGCAGTCCTGTTCGCGAAGGAAACCAGATGTCTGGTCCAATTCGTAGTTGGATGGTTTTAGGGGAATGAAATTTTTTAAATGAACATACGGGGGCATGCCGGTCACAAATTAAATCGATAAGCAAGACCTAGTAGTGGGAAGAATAACTGGTTTGAGTGGAGGGCAGATGAGTTGTTTATTTGGTTGCGGGAATCGGCAATGCCGGACGTCGCTATCTGACATCATAGAATAAGCTGATAGATCTTTGGTGAGGAAAAGGTAAGGTGGTACGGTGGGTAAATACAATCGATAGACATTAGAGTTATTTTGGTAGGGTGTTGGGAAAGGGTGAAATTTATATACGTCATAAGTGAGGAAATCGAAAAATGGTATAATTATGAGGTATGTGTAGGGGCGTGGTCCATGTACAGTCCAGGTGTATTCTAGAAATTGAGGGTAATTAGTGTGGTTGAGTGGGAATATGGGTGATAATTTTAATTGTGACTGGGCGGTGTGAATCAAGGACTGGAGTATTTCCCATGGTATTAGGGTGGAAAGAGTGATTTTTCCATGGGCTAGCTGGTTGCACGCAAAACCTTGGAATGAATCGTAGTTATTCGTTGTAAGTATTTATCGATTAGGGTTACTTGTAGGTTCATTATCTCTTAATTCTATATATCTTTTGTGTTCTTTGTATTGAGCTAACATGGATTCAAGGTATGTGAATCTGTCCGAAAGGGAGTGGAGGAAGCGATTGTTTTCGTGTAATGACCTAATAGTTTGTTCTAACATGTGGTCCATTATATTGTCGATTTCGCGCGAAGAGATTCAATTTAAGTTCAATTCTTTTAATATCTTCTTCGGTTGCTAATCCGAATAAACCTTTGAACAGTTTTCCCTCCTATATCTATCAGTCCCCTTTTACTTCTTTGGTTAAAGTTTTCTGAATTTTTAGTTTCAGTTGTATCCATGGTAAGGCTAATATTTCTGATAGGGCGCGTGCTGTAGTTTGAATATTTTCGAGGGTATTTTCTACAGAACGCGACTAATCTGATCTTTTCCTTGGAAAGAATTCTGGACTTTACTTTCAAACGTTTTTAATTGGGTTTGTATCTGACGGAGATTGATTTTAATTCTAGCAGGGGGTTGCAAATTATATAAAGGTCTGCATGCCCTTTCAAAAATTTACCTTCTGCAAGTTTTTCTATAACAACTCCGGTAGAAATTTTAATGCTAGGTCTACAAGAGTAAATAATTTGGAAAATTATAAGGGGAACAATTTTATTCATTTCTACGCCTTAAGTTATACGGAGCTGGGGGTAGTTGTGAGGATACTTGTGTGGATAATTGTGTTGGGGTGAAGGGGTCAGCCTCGTTTTGGTGGCAATGGGGGTCGACCGTTGAGCTCGGATTCTGAGCGGGTTCGTTTCTTATGTGAAGGTTCTAGTTCACGTGGGTGATGCATTTGCGGGCGGTATGTAGGGTCCGTGCGTCGATCATCAATCGGCGAGGGTGGTGACAGAGGAGATGGTGGAGATGGTGGAGTTCCACTGAGTGATCCTCTCGAAGGGGTTTCTCCAGGGTCTGGGTCCGATGGGACGCTTGGCTCTGGGCCTCCTCTTGTTCAGAGATTGCCTCGAGTAATGGTGGTATTACGAGGTACCAATCTTCGTCATGGGTAGCGGTTCCCGCGGTGACTACTTCAGTTTTTTTATCCCTGCCCGATTTGTTAATATCTTGACCTTTGAAGGATAGGCGGCTCGAACGCCTGGCAGCTGTTTTTTGGGAAGGTGTTGTTCGGAAGCTATCTTCAAATTGTCAGCGTGAATGATCTTAGTTTGGAATGATCCAGAGGTCGAGGATTTCATAACGATTTTTTCCGAGGTCTTTCATAATCCTATATGGCCATCCCTTTTGGGTATAATTTTGCGATGACCCCTGGCGGTTTCACGCTCTTCAGATAACATCGCATACCGACGATTATAGTCCGTTGACGGGGATGACGCCTATGTTGCTCTTGCTCCATCTGTTGGTTTCGTTGGTCGAGGGCATAGCGGATTATGTCAAAAATCTTGAAAGATCGTTCAGCTAGTTTGCTGATTTGCTTCTGCCATTTCGGAAGATGTTAGGACTGCCGGGTCGGTTTGGTCGGGCAAATCAAAAGGTAGACGCTTGTCGTAGTGATAGAGAACGAAATGAGGGGTGTCCCCGATGGGACACATTATAGCCATTGTTGATGGCTGTTTGTACCATGGGAAGGGATCATCCCATGTACGGGAGGATGCATCGACAACGTGGCGCAGGGCTTCCAAGATCTTTCGATTGTGCCTTTCCACTAAGCCGTTTGCCTGCGGATTGTATGCACGTGTGTGTATTTTAATTCTACACATGTTACAGAGTGACTCGAACAGTTTGGAAGTGAAAACTAAGGGCGTTATCCGAGATTAGGATGGAAGGAGTGGTATGGTTTTGGATGACGCGTTCCACTAGGGCTTTGCCACAGTTTCCGAGGTCTGGTCTGGAATGGCGGCTACTTCGCTGTAACGCGAGAAGTGATCCGTAAACAAAATGATGTACTGATTTCCCTTTTGTTTTGGGAAATGGTCCCAGTATATCCATTCCAGTTCTTTGCCAGGGCCTCTGGCATACTGGAATTTATGCATGGAGCGGTGGATGGTACGTTGCCCTTATGCTTTAAACACGACGGACATTCGGCGATGTATTCATGTACCGTTCTGTTCATCTCGGGAAAATGGTATCGCTCCAAAAGACTTTTGATGGTGCGATCCGGCCCCATGTGTCCATAAAAAGGTGAGTCGTGACAAAGTCCAATGGCTATATCAACGAGATCCTTTGGTATCTCCACGAGGTCGTTTCCATCTTCGTTCCTGAAATGTACGAGCCCATCTTTGAGGTTGTACTGTTCTTTTACCTTCGATGGTTCCTTTTGTTCCAGGCGCGCCCGAAGGTTTTGGGTGTGTTGGTCCTGTTGTTGGGAGTATTGCAGACACTCGTAGTCGAACACAGGAAGAAGTCCTATTTTATTCACTCGGGCGTCGGGCTTGAGTCTCGACAATCCGTCTGGAATAACTTGCAGTTTTCCCGGTTTGTATACGATTTTCGCTGCAAAATCCTGAATCAACAGAGCCCATCTACTCAATCGTCCTTCAAGTAGCTTGTCCTTGAAGAGGTACGTGAGTGGCTTATGATCAGTCTTGATGGTTACATCGTAGCCATAGACGATATTTCGGAATTTTTTCAAAGCCCAATATACCGCTAGGGCCTCTCGGTCCGTAGTGGAATAATTCCGTTGAGGTGCAGAGAGAAGTTGACTGGCATAAGCAATGGGTAATTCCACACCGTCTACGTCCTGTAACAGGACGGCTCCTAGTCCATAGGAGGAAGCATCTGTGGCTATGATGAAGGGTCTTGTGTAATCAGGATATTGTAAAATGGGATGACAGGTTAGTTTATTAATTAAAGTTTCAAAGGCATGTTGGTGATCGGATTCCCAGTTAAATTTCGAATTTTTCTGGAACAAATTAGTAATGGGTTTAGCAATATTCGAAAATTGGGGGATAAAGTTCCGATAGAATCCGACAAAACCAATAAATGCACGGGCGTCGTCGATGGTCTTGGGTACAGGGTACCTTTCCAGGGCTTCGAGTTTGGCTGGATCAGGTTTAATTCCTGTGGACGAGAGTAGGAATCCTAGGTATACCAGGGATTCTTGTAAAAAATTGCACTTTGCAAGCTTCAGTTTAAGGTGTGCTTTTCTCAAGTGTGATAGCACATTATGAAGGCGTTGAAAGTGTGTTTTTATGTCCGAACTATAGACGATAATATCGTCAAGATACACGAGAGCTTCGACACCTAATAGGTCGGAAAGGACTATATTCATCAACCTAGAGAAATTAGCAGGCCCATTTCGGACTCCGAAAGGTAAAACCTGGAATTCGTAATGGCCTCGGTTAGTGGAGAAAGCAGTCAATGCCCGAGATTCGGGACTGACCTCCATTTGCCAATAACCTGATGCTAAATCGAGGGATGAAAAAAAGTTCGCTTTCCCTACGTTCAGAATTGTTTCCTGCATGTTTGGAATCGGGAAACGGTCTGGGATGGTAATGTTATTCAGGCGTCTAAAATCTATACAAGGGCGAGATGTTCCGTCCTTTTTGGAGACGAGAATCATAGGAGCGGACCAGGGACTAGCTGAAGGCTGAATGACATCCTGCTCCAACATGTCCTTGATGTGTTCCTCAATAGTGACTAACTGAGAATGTGGAACCCGATAGGGAGGAATGAAAATGGGTTTGGAATTGGGTTCCAACTTGATTTCAAAAGGGACCAAATTAGTTCGGCCCAGAGGATCTCCGGTTAGGGCAATCACATCTTTATTTCTTATCAGGAAATCGAGAAGTGATTCCATTAGTTTGGGATCCTGTAAAGCTGGTGACTCCTGAAGGGAGTGCTTCAGACATTTCTTATATTCTTCTTTTAATATTGAAGGCTTTAATTCTAAGGAACTGGAAACACGATTTATCATACTGATGGGGAAATCTGAATCTATTTCTACTGTGGAAACAGTTCCTATTTTCTGATTTGAAGTTAATTCTATAGACTTTCTTTTGTTTAAACAAACAACAGGGATAGCTGAATTCTGACTCTGACTAAGGACTTGGGCAATAAGAACATCTCTTTTGAAATTACTTTTCTCTGTAATCAGAGTACGCTCTGACTCTAATAATTTTCCTTGACTGTTAACTACTTTTGCTAGGAAACAAATCTTCTCATAAGGTGCTACTGTTATATGCTCGGTAGGGCATATGAAAAATTGTGAATCTGATTCTGGTTCGGCGACTAAAATTTGCCTTATTGGCTGAACTGAAGCTGGCTGACTGGAAACTGACTGACTGGAAACTGGCTGACTGGAACTGGCTGACTGGAAACTGGCTGACTGGAAACTGGCTGACTGGAAACTGGCTGACTGGAAACTGACTGACTGGAAACTGACTGACTGGAAACTGACTGTCTGGAAACTGACTGTCTGGAAACTGCCTGGGTTGATCCAACTGGATTCAACAACTGGAACTGATTACCCTGGGGTCTGATTTCTGGAGCGGTTGTCCCTCTGGATGCAACCGGCCGACTTGATCTGCTATCAAGTAGAGGGGGTTTCCTATTTCTTTCGGAAATCTGAACTGAGCTAAGTCTATTAGCATTAAGTTGTCTGTCATCCTCGCGGAGATGGTGTGTCCTATTTCGACACTTTACTAACTTT
Source organism: Bathynomus jamesi (assembly GCA_023014485.1). NCBI lineage: Eukaryota > Metazoa > Arthropoda > Malacostraca > Isopoda > Cirolanidae > Bathynomus > Bathynomus jamesi. Next base: position 19,603 of record JAJOZX010020931.1, read on the forward strand.
CCGGCTGGGTAAATCTCCCATTGATTCCGGTTAAAAAAATCCATCCCTAGTAGGATGTCTGTCTGAAAGGTGGCGACTGTGTCCACTATACAACATTTCGCGGGGTATACCGCGTTTCCAATTTCTAAATATAACTCAATTTCTCCGTATGTGGGTATGGGTGTGCCCGTAACTCCTCTAAGTTGGCAGGATGGTGCCTTAAGTTCATATTTATAATTTGTACTCTCTAGTAATTCATCTACGCATTGTTTCTTAATTAACGTCGCGTGTGCTCCTGTATCTAGGAGAGCAGTTAAATCTTGGTTATCCGTACTACAATTTATTATTAAATCTAAGAGGTCCGCACCTATTATCCTGATGGGGAGTTTGTGTGCGTATCTGGGCTTACTACTGTAATTTAGGAGGGAGGGTTGTTGCTGCTGCCTCCAATGTAGGGTCTAAAAAAGGGCTCACATGGTCTTCTATGGGAGGACCTGGATCATATTCTACGGGATATCATACGCTGAGGGTGTTCTTGAAAACTGTTCTCTGGGGAAAATGATTCCTCCCCGGGTACTTCTACGTACCGAACTAGTTGACCTTGCTGGTTGTATTGGGGTTTATACATGGGGTAAGAGTGTGGGTGACCCTGTGGTCGTGATCTATTGGGTTGGTAGTTCGACTGAGGCTGGGAATGGACTGGTTTCTGGGGATTGGTTGACTTTTGGGATACGTTTTGGGGACGTGGTTGGTTTGGTTTCTGAAAGTGGGGTCTATACCCTGCAGGGGCTTTATCAGCACACTTTTGGCGATCGCCACGGCGATGACCATGTTCGTGACAGTGGGAGCAATACGAGGGGTAATTACATTGACTTATCATATGCCCGAAACTATCACAGTTAAAACACTGTGGAGGAGGGCGTGTATTCTGGGTTTGGGGGGCTTGTTTCTGGGGTGTTCCCTGTATTTGCCTTGGTTTATATTGTTGTTGTTGTTGGTATTGGTGTTGTGGCTGCTGCTGAATATATGTACAGGGGTTTCTCTACCCTTTCGGTAGTTTGGTTTGCTAAATCGGGGTGATGTTCCCGTGTTTTGTTTATGGCTACACTGACAGGTTTGTCAACATTTAAAAACTCCTGAAACTTTTTTTTAGGCGCTCCGGGTAGTTTTGGTAAATGGTTGTGGCTACTATTAGATTTCTTTGTTTCGAAGTAAAAGTTATGCCACATGCATTTTCTGCGGCCCGGAGGGCTTCTCCTACAAGTTTGTGTGTACGTGTAATAAAATTGTTTAAATCCTCGTGTTCCTCTTTCTTCCATTTAGCTTGGAAGACTGCTTCTAATGTGGCTAAGGGTTGTGCAAGGGTTATTTCTTTAAAAAATTCTAATAGGTTTTGTTTAAAATCGTCCCATGTTATAGCTTCGCTAATTGATGGGACGTAAGTGACTGTGTCATGGGCATTTCCCTCTTTAGGGTCAATAAATCTTTTTGCTTCTCTGATTTTTATATCATCATCGGTAATATTCTCGCGTAAGAAATGTTGCTCTAAAGACTCAACCCAAGGTCTTACGCGCGGTTCAACAAAACGATTATCTATGGTCCCCTTAAAAATTAAAACAGTATGAGGAAGATTTACTAATCTGCCTAAGTTAATATATGCTGGGGCGGGGGTTTGAGACTGAGACATACTGACTTGTGTGTTTGGGAATATGTTTGAAGGGCGCGGGGTAGGTGGAAAAATGGGTGTAGGTAATTCTTCGATGTCAGAAAGCGCACCGTCTGAATCGCTCATATGTGAAGGTACTTATTAATGTTCTAATTAGGTCTGCTTGACCGATCTTAATTCATGGAATGATCACTTAAGGGGTTTTCCTAACTACACTATCTAAAAAAAAATAATGCACAACAATTTGCCTAACTCGGGGAAAATTTGAAAAGATTGCAAACAAAAATAAAAATGTAAACAAAATTTCACTCAAATGTACGTGATGGTATGGTAATACTATGTTTGGTACATTAAATAAAATTATACTATACTAACTAGAATAGTAAAAATAACTGAAAATAACTGTGACAATACTGTTTTCAATAAAAAGAGTGTATCACTGGTGTCTGAAGTGTTCACTGTGTTTTTTGTTAATTCTGGCTCAATACTAAATATTAATTGTTAATAATAATGACTTTTCAAATGTTTAGAAATTATTTTAAAAAAAGTTTTGTACTTAACAAGATTCCTACGGCGAAATCCTTTGAGGTGTGTCCTGAAGACGTGTCTGGCTGGCCACTTGTTCCTAGATGAAAAGTAGGCGTGAAGAACTTGGAGTCGTAACGCACCGGTTCAGGGTGGATGTGACGAACTAGAAGTCGTGACACGCCGGTCAACTGGGTGTTGGTTCTGGTTCCAGAGTCTGGAAGACTGGAAGAATCCTGGAGTCGTGAAGATCCTGGTTAAAGGGTCGCCAGTTGTTAACCCCTCCGTCTATGGCCCTGGGGTGGTTCGGATCGACGGGGGTTCTGGTTAGGAGGCAAGCAACGGATGTGTGACTTGAAGTGGTTTTCTTCTATGTTACTCTCCGAGTTCTTCTATAGTGGCTCGGAGGACTCTGGTAGATTTGCAATCTAAATGCTGAAGGTTCCGGATTCTTCTTATAGCGTATCCGGAAAGTTTTCTAAGTTTTTCTGAAGAGAGCAAGGCTCGAAGGGGACAATAAAAAGTTTCTCCAATTGTAACTTTACTGCTAAAAGATACAGGTAGTGCTCAGCCTCTGAATTAGCTTCTGAATGCCAATGGAATAATTTTAATGGGTTTATATACCCAAAAACTGCTAACATTATTATTATTAAATGCTAAGAAGGCTGTATTATTTTTGCACAATATTTAAAAATAAGTAAATTTTTTAGCTGTGGTAAGGCTTGAACGAGTAAACAAAATATTTGAAGACGAAACCATATTTTTATCTTAAACCGCGACTTTTCAGATCTGATGTTATCATGATCTGCCAAGTTAACTAAAAGTGGAAATCGGACTATGCATCTTTACACTAAAATATGCATATGAGTGAAATTTTAAGGTTTAAGATGTACAATTTTAATGCTTAGGCAAGACATGATCTCATTGTTTATAACGAAAGAGAGTGTATACAAAATGTGAACATTGCAAAGCTTAAACAGGATTCCTTATTAAGCGAAATCTAAAAAAATGATTATGAGATTTTAAAAAACAACAGGTCACCAATTATTTAGCAAAGTAGAAAGCAATCAAAAATTTTATCCAAACTCGCGTTGGGCGATTTTGGTCCTTATGTAAAAATGAATACACACACGTACATACATATGAGTATAGGCATTATATAAAGTTAAATATATAAGAATATACAGAATTATATAAATACATGAACCATATAACACATGAATTTTTAAAATGGATACTTTTTCTTACAATGGATACAGAGACTATATAAATGAATACAAGAATTACATGAAGGATAAGATAATATAGGAATATGGGAATTATTTATGGTTCATTTTTACATATATACATATATTATATATATAAATATATATATATATATATATATATAAATATATATATATATATATATATATATATATATAAATATACATATATATATATATATATATATATATATATATATATATATATATATATATATATACATATAATATATATATATATATATATATATATATATATATATATATATATATATCTATATATATATATATATGAATAGAAACGACATAACTATTAAGGAACGTTTCTGCACACGAGAAGAGAAATCACGAATAAATGAAAAATGAGGCGCATCCAACCGGGAATTGGAAGGCCCTTGGTTCGATTCCCGGGCGGTTCGCCTCATTTTTCATTTATTCGTGATTTGTCTTCCTCGTGTGCAGAAACGTTCCTTAATACTTATGTCGTTTCTATTCATTATATACTGCGTGGTCATTGCAATTAAATGCATATATATATATATATATATATATATATATATATATATATATAATATATATATATATATAAAATATATATATATAAATATATATATATATAAATATTATATATATATATATATAATATATATAATATATATAAATATATATATATATATATATAAATAAATATATATATATATATAAAAAAAATATATATATATATATAAATATAGATATATATAAATATATATATAAATATATATATATGTTATAAATATATATATAAATATATTATATATATAAATTATATATAAATATGTATATATATAAATATATATATATAAATATATATATATAATATATATATATATATATATTAGGGTGTCACTTAAATACAAAGTTTGAAATTTTCATGCTGACACCCCGCGAATCTATTCCATTGGTAAAAAAAACATGGTGACTGAAAAATCTTTTATTTGAATAACTATAAAAGGTCGCCCCCGCCTTCCAAAGTTTAATGCTTGCGCGGCGTCTCCATAATCGTTCATTAGATATCTATATATCTCTATATATGTGTGTGTGTGTATCTGTGTGTGTCTGAATATCTGAGAAATAAAGTGAACAATACTTAACGATTCACCGTTTCTCATTTCAGCTACGTGATTTCTGGTGATGGAAACCCGGAAGTGTATATACCTATTAGGGGCAGCGGTTGATGAGGTGAAAGGATGCAAGCTTCCTTCCTACAGGCAAGCATTCGGTTACTTCCTTTACCTTCACCATGAAAAGAAAATGACAATACGTGACGCGTTGAGGAAGTCACTTCGAGCAGTGATGTCCTTCTGGGAGAAAGCTCACATTCCAACCAGACTCGAGACACACTGCGTCAGCAAACTGGATAAAGTCTTCGAGGAGTGGAAAGGACTCAAGGTGAAAGGATGCAAGCTTCCTTCCTACAGGCAAGCATTCGGTTACTTCCTTTACCTTCACCATGAAAAGAAAATGACAATACGTGACGCGTTGAGGAAGTCACTTCGAGCAGTGATGTCCTTCTGGGAGAAAGCTCACATTCCAACCAGACTCGAGACACACTGCGTCAGCAAACTGGATAAAGTCTTCGAGGAGTGGAAAGGACTCAAAAAACACGCCTCAAGGACGAGCGATTCACACAAGACGAAAGAAAAAGAATTCATTGAACGCCTCGATCGTCTCTTTGACATCGCCCACGCTGATTGTGAGAAATTGGTCAAGTACCCAGAGGATTGGGAGTTCCTTCAGCAGCAGCGCCAGAAAGGACGTCCAGATTCAATGGCAGGTTTGGACATGACCCATCAGCGCCAAGTCAAAGATTGTACTCGACGTCGGGAGGAAGAGGAGAAACGAAGAAAGCGATCAGCAGCTGAAATGGAGGCAGTATCCAACGAAGCGGTTTTGGAGTCCTCATCCTCCAGCTCAGATGATAGCGAAGAAAAAGGAGCATGTGGTGGTTCGTTAGCGTCTAAACAAAGAGCAACGAAGAACATCATGACATCGGAATTGGCGGCAGCGCTTGATCGCACGCAACTCTCGTCAAGAAAGGCCACATATCTGCTGTTTGAGGCAGCTTCCAGCTTAGGGCATGATGCTAGCGACTAAACATCAATCGTGGATCCATTCATCGTCAGCGTGAAAAATTCCGTACCCTTAAGGCTCGGCAACTGAAGAGCGAGTTCCAAGGCAATAGTCCGTTGACTGTTCACTGGGACGGAAAACTCATGCAAGATCTGACGTCACGAGAATATGTTGACCGCTTACCTATTCTTGTATCTGGCTCCGGGACAGAGCAGCTCCTCGGGGTGCCAAAACTTCTGTCAGGAACCGCGCTGGCACAAACAAATGCCATCATAGATTGCCTGAATGAATGGGGAGTGACCGATCATGTCAAATCTATGTGTTTCGACACAACCGCGACAAACACAGGCCACCGTGGAGGAACTTGTGTTCTTCTGGAAGAAAAAGTTGGACGTGACCTGTTACACTGCGCGTGCAGACACCATGTACTGGAGTTGGTGCTACAGGCGGCATTCGCAGCATCGCTAGATTCAGTATCTACCGGTCCAGAAATTCTGCTTTTCAAGCGCTTCCATGATTATTGGACCCGCATTGACCAGCAACAGTTCCAAACTGCGGACACAGATGCGTTCACCAAAGCAGCTATTTTTAAGCATAGAACGGAGCTCATTGAGTTTGCAAAATCACAAGCACTTCAAGTTCGTGATGACTATCAGGAATTCCTCGATCTTTCCGTCATCTTTGTTGGAGGAGTTCCATACAAGGGACTAAACTTCCGCGCCCCTGGTGCTATGCACCGGGCGAGATGGATGGCTAAGGGGCTCTATGCCATCAAGATCTGGCTCTTCCGAAGACAGTTTAAACTGACGAACACTGAGGAACGCGGAATTCGAGATATCTGCCTCTTTTCTGTTCTAGTTTACATGAAAGCGTGGGCAACAGCTCATCTGTCCATCGAAGCTCCGCTGAATGATTGGGAATTGATGAGGACGCTCCTTCGATACCCGCACAAGAAGATCTCTGATGGTACCACCAAGAAGCTGTCTGCGCACCTGTGGTACCATTCGGAGGAGGCAGTGGGTCTGGCGTTCTTTGATGAGAGGATATCGATGGAAGTGAAGTGCAGCATGGTTGCAGCGTTAGATCAAGAAGCCCCTCACATGCCGCCAAAACGACCTTTGGTTCTTGATACTATGTTCCTCAGTGACAGCAAAGGACTGGAGCAACTGATCACAAAGAACACCCGAGGATTCTTCTCAAAACTTCAGTTGCCAGATTGCTTTCTGCTCCACCATCCCAGTTCATGGACGTCAAACTCTGAATACGTGCAAGCTCGGGATGTGGTCTCCAAACTTGCAGTGGTGAACGACAGAGCAGAACGGGCCGTGGCTCTGGTGAAGGAGCTGAACGGAAAGTTGACAGTGAAAGAAGAACAGCTCCAGTTCGTCGTTCAAGTTGTCACTGACCACAGAAAGCAACACCCAGCTCCGAACAAATCAGCATTAGTGAGGACGCGAAAGAACTAATCACTGATCAGCGTATGAGCACCAATTATTCTGCTACTGTATATGTATTTTATTTCTCAAAGTTTTGCTTTTGTTGCTTCTCCATTTTGTACCATTATTCGCCAAATTATGTCTCTATTTTGATTATATAATAAACTGTTTGTATTCTTTGCGTTTTTAAGTGTCTTACAGTACTTTCGTTATTTCACCAAATTGCCTTGTTTTTTATTATCTGGTTCGGCCCAAGCTGTGAAGTTGTGAACACTGAACAGCTTGTTGACGTCAACAAATGGGTCTTGTTTTCAGTGACGAGGGCGACCTTTAAATGATGACCAATCAGGACCAAATTTCTCTTCCGTATGTTTTACACCAAATGGAACAATTTTAGGGGGTGTCATAGGAAAATATCCATCGTTTAATTTTCCCCCTATTACCTAGTGACACCCTAATATATATATATATAATATATATAGATATATATATTAATATATATATATATATATATATATATATATATATGTTAACCCCTCTGTCTATGGCCCTGGGGTGGTTCGGAGTCGACGGGGGTTCTGGTTAGGAGGCAGCACGGATCTGTTACATGCAGTAGTTTCTTCTATACTACTCTCCGAGTTCTTCTTTAGTGGCTCGGAGGATTCTGAGAGGCTTATTAAATTCTTTGAGGTTTCTCCGCGATTCTTCTTGTAACTTCTCGGGAGATTCTAATGACTAAGTTTTCTGAAGAGAGCACGGCTCGAAGGAGAAGATAAAGACTTTTTCTTACTGTGTTTAGCTCCTAAACTGTTACAGGTAATGCTCAGCCTCGTAGTTGGAATCAGATTAAACATGGAAGAAATTGGTGGGGTTTATATACCCTGATTCTACTAACATCATCATTATTAAATGTTGAAAAGGCTGCATTATTTTTGCACAATATTTGAAAATAAAGTAAATCTTTTCGCTGTGGTAAGGTTTAAACGAATAAACAAGATATTTGAAGATGAAGTCATATTTTTATCTTAAATTGTGTATTTTCAGATCTGATGTTATCATGATCTGCCAAGTTAACTAAAAGTGGAAATTCAACTATGCATCTTTACACTAAAATATGCATACGAGTAAAAATTAAAGGTTTAAGATTTACAAATAAATGCTTAGGCAAGACATGACTTCATCTTTTATAACGAAGAGAGAATGTATACAAAACATGACATGGCAAAAATTACTCAGGATTCATTATTAAGCTAAATCTAAAAATGATTAATAAATTTTTAAAAGAAAAAAAGTCATCAATTATTTGGCAAAGTAGAAAGCACATCAAAATTTATCCCAACGGGAAAATAATAATAAAAAAATATAAAACAGTATCGCCGAGTCGACATTCCTTATGGCGACATAATGTCGGGTCGGACATTGAGTACATTGTAATTTGGTCTACTATAACTATGATTATAATTACCAATTAATTCATTTATTATCGTTAACTTCATTTCCATTAAAGTACATTGACTACGTCATTTAGACATTACATCATAGGAACAGTTTCATTAAAGTACAGTACATTTATATTAAATTAAAGTATTACAGTTAATTATAATTAAACAGTTACTATAACTTTGTTTTGTTTTTTTACAGTGTTTCATATTAATAGACAATTAAAGATGTTAGAAATTAATACAAAGTACATGGGCACATACGGTATGGATTTATATACAACAAATTATGTTATATTATGTTATAAATTTGAATCGGAGCGAAAGGAGATTTTTATCTTAGAAGCGTTCGCTTCTGTCATAG
>JAJOZX010020932.1:0-7500 GCA_023014485.1 Bathynomus jamesi
GGAAATTTCTTTTCCGTAAAATAGTTGATATCGAACCAACTTCCCTCAGAGGATGTTTCCAGTCAAAGTGTAAATCTGTTTAAAAATAGGCTAGACAAAGTACAGAACACATCATAGTTTAAGATTAAAACCTCAGAAACTCTGCAGGAGTTCGCTGTCTCGGTGTCTCTGTGAGCAAGCTAAATATAGAGCTATTTATATATTCTCCACTTTCCTGTAAAATTTCCTTGGCTACTTTTCCAGGGTCAAGGTATTTTCTTCAACCTTTTCCCGTACCTGCCTCTGGCAGGGAGGGAGCGGAGGGTGGGAGAGAGCCTTCTACTTTTCTATCCAGTTTTCTACTACTGCTAGCATAGTTTGAAAGACAAAATTTTCCCTGGCACCCGTTGCCATTGGTACCTCCTCGGTATGGCCGCAAGCCTTTTGAGGTACTTCTTTTCCTTGTAACTCCTTGTAACTCTCTCTCTCTTCTCTCTCTCTTCTCTCTCTCTCTCTCTCTCTTCTCTCTCTCTTCTCTCTTTCTCTCTCTTCTCTCTCTCTCTCTCTCTCTTCTCTCTCTCTTCTCTCTCTTCCTCTCTCTCTTCTCTCTCTCTTCTCTTCCGTGTGTGCGTCCCTCGGGTGAAGCGTAGTAACTCGAGAGGCAGTAAGCTCGATCTCCGGCGGGCGAACTTTGTTAGCCTCAGGGATAGCGTAGCAGAGATGGGGTTAGAGGTTGGCGGCGATGTTGAGGGAGTGTGGAGTGCATTCCGGGATGAGTTTATGGTGCTGCAGTCTGCTGCCATACCCTCAAAACTGGTCACCCCTGCTTCAACGCAGCCTAAGTGGTTCAATCGTGGCATCGCTTCGGCTATCCGAAATAGGAAAGTAGTGTATAGGAGGGCGAAGGCCAATCGTTCCCACGAGAACACTGAAGCGTATGTCCGCCTGTGTAGGGAAGTGAAGGCGAAGGTTAGGCTAGCGAAACGTAACGAAGAACTACGGGTGGCAAGCCTCTGCAAGAGGAAACCCTAAGGAGTTCTTCAGTTATGTTAATAGTAGAAAGCCTATTAGAAGCATGATAGGTCCTTTAAAGGACGGAAGCGGCGTTCTGCGGACCTCCGACGCGGACATCGCTAAGGTGCTTAATGAGTACTTTGCGGGAGTGTTCACCAGGGAGGATACCCGCGTCATCCCCGAGCCAGCTGTGAGGCACGAAGGTGCTGACCTGGATAGTGTTAGATGTACCGCGACAGTCGTTGCTCATAGAATAGACAAACTGAGCGCGTTTAAGGCTCCTGGGCCAGACCAGTTTCTCCCCAGTGTTTTGCGAGAAGTGCGCGACCAGGTGGCTCCCCACCTGGCTACAGTCTTCAACAAATCGTTGGAGATGGGCCAGGTGCCTGGTGACTGGAGAGAGGCCAACGTGACCCCTATCTTTAAGAAAGGGGATCACGAAAGTCCAGGGAACTATCGTCCTATTAGTCTCACTTCAGTTGTAGGTAAATTATTAGAAAGGATAATAGCTGATAGAATCGTTGACCATTTGGATTCCTACAAGCTGCTTGGGGACTCCCAACATGGGTTTAGACGGCATAGGTCGTGTCTCACCAACTTGCTCGAGTTTTTCCACGTCATGTTGAGTGAGTACGATAAGAGTAGGGCGATTGATATACTTTATCTCGACTTTCAGAAAGCCTTTGATAAGGTACCTCACCGCCGGCTAATGGCGAAAGTGCGCGCGCTGGGTATCGGTGGGGAAATAGGTAGGTGGATTGAAAACTGGCTAAGGAATAGGCGGCAGAGGGTGGTAATTAAAGGGGCTAGTTCGGGTTGGGCCTCGGTCACTAGTGGGTTCCTCAGGGTTCCGTTTTGGGGCCACTGTTGTTTACCATTTACATAAATGATATCGACGGTGGCATCGTCAGTCGGATCGCCAAATTCGCTGATGACACCAAGCTTGGGGCCAATGTTGGGACGCCCGAAGCGATCGAGGAACTGCGTGCGGACCTAGGTAGGATAGGAGAGTGGTCCGAAAAATGGCAAATGCCGTTTAACTTGGGTAAATGCAAAGTGATGCACATTGGCTACGCCAATCCCAAGTCGGACTACTCGATGTTGGGCAGTAATATCGAGGTGACTGATTTAGAAAAGGACTTGGGTGTGCTAATTAGCAGCGACCTTAAGTTTACGAAACAGTGTGTAGAGATGGAAAAGAAAGCCCAGAAACTATTGGGTTATATCAGGAGGCAATTTCAGTTTCGGAACAAGGAGATTGTGCTCTCACTGTACAATTCCCTTGTTCGGCCGTACCTGGAGTATGCTGTGCAGTTCTGGTCGCCCACCCTCAGGAAAGATATTGAGAGGCTGGAGCGAGTGCAGGCGAGGGCCACAAAGTTGATCCCTTCCGTTAGGCATATGGGCTACAATCGACGGTTACGCGCCCTGAACTTGTTTTCGCTTGAAACTCGGAGGCTGCGCGGTCAACTGATCGAGGTTTTCAAGCTCTTACGAGGGTTCAACGATGTCGATTTTAGAAGTATGTTTAGTTTAAATGATAACCCAACTCGCAACAATGGTTGGAAGTTGGATTTGAAACGGTTTAGGACTAGTGTGTGTGGGAATTACGTTACGTATAAGATCTGTGACACATGGAACAGGTTACCTTCGGAAGTTGTGAACAGTTCCTCTGTGGATCAGTTCAAGAAAAGGTTAGACGAATCTTGCACACTATTTGAGTGTGTAAAGACATTTAGGACCTCAGTCTGCGGAAATTTCTTTTCCTGTAAAATAGTTGATATCTGGAACCAACTTCCCTCAGAGGATGTTTCCAGTCAAAGTGTAAATCTGTTTAAAAATAGGCTAGACAAAGTACAGAACACACTCATAGTTTAAGATTAAAACCTCAGAAAACTCTGCAGGAGTTCGCTTGCTCGGTGTCTCTGTGAGCAAGCTAAATATAGAGCTATTTATATATTCTCCACTTTCCTGTAAAATTTCCTTGGCTACTTTTCCAGGGTCAAGGTATTTTCTTCAACCTTTTTCCGTACCTGCCTCTGGCAGGGAGGGAGCGGAGGGTGGGGAGAGAGCCTTCTACTTTTCTATCCAGTTTTCTACTACTGCTAGCATAGTTTGAAAGACAAAATTTTCCCTGGCACCCGTTGCCATTGGTACCTCCTCGGTATGGGCCGCAAGGCCTTTTGAGGTACTTCTTTTCCTTGTAACTCCTTGTAACTTGTAACTCTTCTCTCTCTCTTCTCTCTCCTCTCTTCTCTCTCTCTCCTCTTCTCTCTCTCTTCTCTCTCTCTCTCTCTCTCTCTCTCTCTTCTCTCTCTCTCTCTCTCTCTCTCTCTCTCTCTCTCTCTCTCTCTCTCTCTCTCTCTCTCTCCTCTCTCTCTCTCTCTCTCTCTCTCTCTCTCTCTCTCTTCTCTCTCTCTCTTCTCTCTCTCTTCTCTCTCTCTCTCTCTCTCTCTCTCTCTCTCTCTCTTCTCTCTCTCTCTCTCTCTCTCTCTCTCTCTCTCTCTCTCTCTCTCTCTCTCTCTCTCTCTCTCTCTCTCTCTCTCTCTCTCTCATCGGAGGCGGACGTGCTGTGTGGTCTCTCCAGTATCTTTTTTAATAGTGACTAAGTTTGATTGTATATTTGTTAGATAAGTATAATATTTATTTACTTTATTATTGAGATTAGGGCAAGCACTATTGCTTAATAATTAGACAATTTATTAGTAATTATATTAAATTACTCCTTTTCCGGTTAACGAACATAATTCCATATTGTTTAAATTCTGTTTTTTTTCGGCTGAATTTCTCTGGGAAAGTTAAAATTAAATAAGTTTGCATTGTTTTAGACGGTAGTTACAGATTGCATTTTCAGACGAGTTACATAGTAAGATTTGTATGTTCGAGTCTATTTCCGTTTCCGGTCTTACACGTGCTCTCGCAGGTCCATTTCCGGTCTGTAACACGTGCTCTCGCAGGTCCATCTCCCGCATTCACTACTTCTCTCCCACGATCCGTTGTATAAATTAAAATAACATATTATATTATTTAAAGTAACATCATTCTGCATTGTTATAAACGGCTCCCTACACATCCCATTCAGTTCCGTATTCAATTCCATTTCCGGTCTGAAACACGTGCCACTCGTCTGCGCGTGTTTATTTCGTATTTCGGCATTCACCAATCCTCCCTCACTAACCAATATACTAATTATTTCGTATTTCGGCATTCACCAATCCTCCCTCACCAACCGATATACTAATTAAAATAGCATTTATTATTATTTAAATTAATATCAGACTGCATTGTTACTAACGGCAACCCACAGGTTCCATTCAATTCTGTATTCAACTCAGTTTCCGGTCTGTAACACGTGTTTACTTCAGAACTCACCATTACCCCTCTCACCATTCGTTATATTAATTAAAGTAGCATATTGTATTATTTAAAAGTAACGTATCGTATTAATTAAAAGGAACATATTGTATTATTTAAATTAACGTATAGTAATAAAAAAAAAAAAAAAAATAATAATAAAATAAAATAAAAATATGACAGGGCCAGCTAAATTGAAAGCAGAATGCTTTAAATGTAAAGTTAATCATTGGTGCGTTGACTTCCCCGAAGGTAGTATCAGCGATATCACATCCCTTAGTATATGTTTGTTTTGTAAACTTAGAGACAACCACGAAAAGGAAGTGAAAGAGCTAAAGGAATTAGTAAAAAAGCTTGAAGCTAGGCTCGTAGCACTGGAAATCCATCCCAGTAGACAAGATCAAACTAAAAACAAACAAGCAGATTTAAATTGTAAAATTAAGCATCTAGAGCAAAGCGTGGCACGCTTGGAAAACACGGTGACTATTCCGGAAAATGGAACGGAGGACCAAGAATTCAAATTGGTCAAAAATAAAAGACCCTCCAAACCAAAACCAAAACATAAGGATTTGGAACCCATTACCATCAAAAATAAGTTTCACTTACTTGCTGATGAGGAGGATGAATCCTTTTTAATTGGGGATTCTATGGTAAGGAATCAAGGGGACTTTTTCGGAGCAAGACGGGCGACCAAGAGAAAGCTCCGATGTTTTCCGGGTGCCACAAGCCAGATAATTAATAGGGAATTAGGCAAAATTAATATCAAAAATAAGAGTTGCCCTATCATTGTCCATGTTGGTGGCAATGACGTTTTTATGGGAGGGACAGGAGGGCAGACAGAGCCCATTATTAAAGAATTTAAGAACCTAACTGACAAGGTTAGGGATAGGACAGACATGGGTATGGTCGTAGGAATTCTCCCTCGAATGCGTGCTAGTGACTATACTCTAAGTAAAGCCATTAGCATAAATAAAAGAGTTAAACGCATGTGTGATGAAAAAGGCCTAAAGTTTGTCGATTTTTGGCCTACATTCCACGGAAATGGGGAATACTATGGTTCGGACGGGATACATTTTAACCAGAAGGGGAAAAAGAAGTATGGTGATTTACTGAACATTAATTTGTATAATCTTTTTAAACTAAGACCCCCCAAACCAGCAATTGATCCTGCTCCCCAAACGGTTAAACCTACTCCCCCAGCAGTTAGCCCCCCTCCCCCAGCAGTTAGCCCCCCCCCAGCAGTTAGCCCCCTCCCCCAGCAGTTAGCCCCCCTCCCCCAGCAGTTAGCCCCCCTCCCCCAGCAGTTAGTCCCCCTCCCCCAGCAGATAGTCCCCCTCCCCCAGCAGTAGTCCCCTCCCCCAGCAGATAGTCCCCCTCCCCCAGCAGAGTAGTCCCCCTCCCCCAGCAGATAGTCCCCCTCCCCCAGCAGCAGATAGTCCCCCTCCCCCAGCAGATAGTCCCCCTCCCCCAGCAGCTAGTCCCCCTCCCCCAGCAGGTAGTCCCCCTCCAACAGCAATAGTGAGGGGCTCTTCGACTCCCGACAGCCCTGGCTGTTCGGGAAACGGGTCGTGCTAGGGGGCGGTCAGAATAGGGAAGGCTCCCTCCGTGCAATGCTTTTTAATGCTAGGTCAATTAGGAACAAGTTTCGCGAGCTACGGGCGCTCTTAGCATCAGAATACCAGGATATCGTTGCTATCACCGAGTCCTGGATTCATATTGATCGTAGGGACTACGTTGGGGAGTTCGAAATTCCCGGGTATAGAATGTTTCGCAAAGACCGCACCCGTGGGGAGGGGGGTGGGGTACTAATATACGTGAGGGACACGTTGAGTCCGGTTGACTGCCAGTTCCGGTCGGAACGGGAGCTGCTTGGCGTCGATCTGAACGTGGGAGGGACGAACTATAGGTTAATCTTGGTGTACAGACCTCCGCATCTCCTCCTCGAGGAGGATACAGCCCTGTACACCGAACTCAGTAGCCTGCTAGGGGATAGGGTGTGTGTAGTTTTAGGAGACTTCAACTGTCGCGGCATAAAGTGGGAAAACAGGACTGCCGATGCTGAAGGGAGGAGGCTAGTTGACTTTGCTGATGAGAACTTCCTCACTCAGTGGGTCAACGAGCCTACACGAGGCGAAAGCGTTCTGGACTTAGTGTTCACGACCGAAGACAACCTCGTCACTGGCCTCACCGTTGACGAATCGTTGGGCGGGAGTGATCACAGTCTTATTAGGTTCCGTGTGTGCGTCCCTCGGGTGAAGCGTAGTAACTCGAGAGGCAGTAAGCTCGATCTCCGGCGGGCGAACTTTGTTAGCCTCAGGGATAGCGTAGGAGAGATGGGGTTAGAGGTTGGCGGCGATGTTGAGGGAGTGTGGAGTGCATTCCGGGATGAGTTTATGGTGCTGCAGTCTGCTGCCATACCCTCAAAACCGGTCACCCCTGCTTCAACGCAGCCTAAGTGGTTCAATCGTGGCATCGCTTCGGCTATCCGAAATAGGAAAGTAGCGTATAGGAGGGCGAAGGCCAATCGTTCCCACGAGAACACTGAAGCGTATGTCCGCCTGTGTAGGGAAGTGAAGGCGAAGGTTAGGCTAGCGAAACGTAACGAAGAACTACGGGTGGCAAGCCTCTGCAAGGAACCCTAAGGAGTTCTTCAGTTATGTTAATAGTAGAAAGCCCATTAGAAGCATGATAGGTCCTTTAAAGGACGGAAGCGGCGTTCTGCGGACCTCCGACGCGGACATCGCTAATGTGCTTAATGAGTACTTTGCGGGAGTGTTCACCAGGGAGGATACCCGCGTCATCCCCGAGCCAGCTGTGAGGCACGAAGGTGCTGGCCTGGATAGTGTTAGATGTACCGCGACAGTCGTTGCTCATAGAATAGACAAACTGAGCGCGTTTAAGGCTCCTGGGCCAGACCAGTTTCTCCCCAGTGTTTTGCGAGAAGTGCGCGACCAGGTGGCTCCCCACCTGGCTACAGTCTTCAACAAATCGTTGGAGATGGGCCAGGTGCCTGGCGACTGGAGGGAGGCCAACGTGACCCCTATCTTTAAGAAAGGGGATCACGAAAGTCCAGGGAACTATCGTCCTATTAGTCTCACTTCAGTTGTAGGTAAATTATTAGAAAGGATAATAGCTGATAGAATCGTTGACCAT
>JAJOZX010020932.1:15000-20371 GCA_023014485.1 Bathynomus jamesi
TTCAACCTTTTTCCGTACCTGCCTCTGGCAGGGAGGGAGCGGAGGGTGGGGAGAGAGCCTTCTACTTTTCTATCCAGTTTTCTACTACTGCTAGCATAGTTGAAAGACAAAATTTTCCCTGGCACCCGTTGCCATTGGTACCTCCTCGGTATGGGCCGCAAGGCCTTTTGAGGTACTTCTTTTCCTTGTAACTCTCTCTCTCTCTCTCTCTCTCTCTCTCTCTCAGGGGGTATAAAGGTTATGACATTTCTTCTGGATGTTGTAAACTTTATACTTGGGGTGTGACAGCCCTCCGGTCCCGAGTCATGGGATTCTAGAGAAATTGGCTGCCAGTTCCTTTAGGTTCTCTCTCTCTTCGGGAGGGTGGGTAAAGTATGTTGTACAATCCTGTCCCGTGGGTTACTAGGACCCCATCCCATCCCTACTCTGTCCTTTTAGCTTACATTAAGGATGTTCTCTGACAAAAAAAAAAAAAAAAAACTTTTTTAGTATTAAGTATTTTTCTCTTCTTTTGCTATTAGGACCCTACTGCTACCTCATGCGTGGGAAGAGAGGCTTTGGAACCTCTATAAATAACACCATTTAATGCTCGTAGGTTGTGAGACTGGGATGGAGGGGTCCCACACGTAGGGGCGCGATGAATGGAGTGTGGCTAGTGCCCCGTTAAGCCCATTCCTAACGCGTAATGGCCTGACCAGCCCCCTGCGACCGTTCTTTGGTGACCAATTGATGGTGCTTGGCTGTACTGCTCTGAGGTGAGAGAGCTTTACTGCCCAGCTGGCTGCCAGGCCAGCGTAAAGTCTCGGGTGTAGCCTCTGGGCCTGGTGGGATATCCCTTGAACACTGGATTCTAAGAGTCTGGCTGCTTGTGAGTGACTAGTAAGGGGCTGCATCTCGCTGTCGCTCCTGGCGGGAAGTCTGTGATGCCTGCATCGCGAGTGTTTGTCAGTTGGTAGCTGCGACATGTTTGGGAGTGTCCGGCCCTGGGGAGACCTTTGGTCGGTGCGGCAGCAGTGAGAGGTGTAGTCTTCTGGAAGGGATGAATGTCACTTGCAAGTAGGTGGATGCGTCTATGCACAGGATGAATTCACCGCCCCCCCCTTTTTTATATACTGGTCAGAACGTTTTTGATAGTTTTCATTGCTAGAATGCTTTATCTTATTCAGAGTATTCAGAAAAAAAAAAGAGAAAATATGGCAGGGGCCAGCTAAATTGAAAGCAGAATGCTTTAAATGTAAAGTTAATCATTGGTGCATTGACTTCCCTGAAGGTAGTATCAGCGATATCACCCCTTAGTGTATGTTTGTTTTGTAAACTTAGAGACAACCACGGAAAGGAAGTTAAAGAGCTTGAAGCTAGGGTCGTCGCACTGGAAATCAAACCCAGTGGACAAGATCAAACTAAAAACACACCAGCAGATTTAAACTGTAAGATTAAGTATCTAGAACAAAGCGTGGCACACTTGGAAAACATGGTGACTATTCTGGAAAATAGAACGGAGGAACAAGAATTCAAATTGGTCAAAAATAAAAGACCCTCCAAACCAAAACATAAGGATTTGGAACCCATTACCATCAAAAAATAAGTTTCACTTACTTGCTGATGAGGAGGATGAATCCTTTTTAATTGGGGATTCTATGGTAAGGAATCAAGGGGACTTTTTTGGAGCAAGACAAGCGACCAAGAGAAAACTCCGATGTTTTCCGGGTGCCACAAGCCAGATAATTAATAGGGAATTAGGCAAAATTAATATCAAGAATAAGAG
This sequence comes from Bathynomus jamesi, assembly GCA_023014485.1. Lineage (NCBI taxonomy): Eukaryota > Metazoa > Arthropoda > Malacostraca > Isopoda > Cirolanidae > Bathynomus > Bathynomus jamesi. The sequence continues at coordinate 16,766 of JAJOZX010020932.1, forward strand.
TTGCCCTATCATTGTCCATGTTGGTGGCAGTGACGTTTTTCTGGGAGGGACAGGAGGGTAGACAGAGCCCATTATAAAAGAATTCAAGAACCTAACTGACAAGGTTAGGGATAGGACAGACATGGGTATGGTCGTAGGAATTCTCCCTCGAATGCGTGCTAGTGACTATACTCTAAGTAAAGCCATTGCATAAATAAAAGAGTTAAAGCGTGTGTGATGAAAAAGGCCTAAAGTTTGTCGATTTTTGGCCTACATTCTACGGAAATGGGGAATACTTTGGTTCGGACGGGATACATTTTAACCAGAAGGGGAAAAAGAAGTATGGTGATTTACTGAACATTAATTTATAATCTTTTTAAACTAGGACCCCCCAAACCAGCAATTGATCCTGCTCCCCAAACAGTTAGTCCCCCTCCCCCAGTAGTTAGTTCAACTGCGTCGGGAAACGACTCAGGCCAGTTAGGAAAAACCACAACTTAAAATCACTCAAAACTGTGCTCTTCAATGCTAGGTCAATTAGAAACAAACTAATGGAATTTATAGCGCTTGTCAAAACTGAGAACTTTGATATCATCGGAATAACGGAATCCTGGATTCATTCTGAATCAAGGGATTTTGTAGGAGAATTTGAAATGGTAGGTTACAAAATGTTTCACAAAGATTGGAAGGGAAGGTGGCAGTGTACTTTTGTATGCTCGGGACTCCCTGCACCCGTAAACAGTAATATCGTATCTGCTCATGAAATGTTGGGAATTGATCTAAACCTAAATAATAAAGTAGTGCAGCTACTTCTAGTATATAGACCACCTCACTACCCCGTTGATAAGGATATAAACTTGTATAACAAATTAAGCAGAATAGTGAATAATAAGATCAGTGTGATTTTTGGTGATTTTAATTGTGGTAATGTAAATTGGGAAAACAAAACAGCTGATGCTGAGGGCTCAAGACTGTTGGAATTTGCCGATGATAACTTATTAAGTCAATGGGTTGACGGGCCTACTAGGGGTAATAATAAACTAGACCTCATATTCACGAACGAAGATGACCTAGTCTCTAACCTGACTATTGGTGAAAATTTAAGTAACAGCGATCATAATTTGATTAGGTTTGACCTCAGGGTTCCAGTTAATACACGCGAAAAGACTCGTGAAAGACTGGATTTCTCGAGAGCAAATTTTGAAAGCTTCCGAAGTAGTTTAGACACACTTGAAGTTCTAATAAGTGAGGATGTCAATGTCACCTGGAGCTCATATAGGGATCAATTTAGAATATTACAGAACACTTTTATACCCACTAAAATGGTTTCCTTGTCAACAAAGTCACCGAAATGGTTTAACAACGAAATTAGGAGGCTATTACGGGAAGAAATAGAGCCTACAAACTACTTGTCGCATTTCAACCAACTAATTCAGAAAACTATATAAACCTACGTAGGAGGGTTAAGTCCTTAATTAGATCAGCCAAACGTGATGAAGAAGCTAGAGTTGCCTCACTCTGTAAAGTTAACCCTAAAGAATTTTTTGCCCATGTTAATAGCAGAAAGCCAATTAAAAATTCTGTAGGCCCCTTAAAAGATAGAAATGGCGTACTGAAATTCGGTGATAAAGATATAGCTAATACGTTAAACGAGTTCTTCGTTACAGTCTTCACGGAGGAAGACAATAGAAGTGCCAAGTCCTCGGATTACATATGACGGTGACCATCCCGTAGAGACCATAAGTTTTACGAGAAATGAGGTACAGCAATTAATTGATAAGATGAAATACAAATCACCTGGCCCGACTTATTTCTTCCAAGGGTATTAAAAGAGGTTAGCCACAATGTTGTTGACGACTTAGTAACCATATTCAAACAATCAATCGAGTTAGGGAAAGTTCCAACCGACTGGAAGTTAGCAAATGTAACACCATCTTTAAAAAGGGTGATAGGGAAAATCCTTGTAATTATCGCCCGATCAGTTTAACATCAGTTGTCGGCAAACTGTTGGAATCCATCATTACAAAACGTATTGTGTATCACCTTGAATCTAACAATCTAATTTTTTATTCTCAACATGGATTTAGGCGACATAGATCCTGTCTGACAAACCTGTTAGAGTTTTTCCATAATATGCATACACTGTACGATGCAAGTAGGGCAATAGATATAGTGTATCTCGACTTTCAAAAAGCCTTTGACAAAGTCCCTCACGCTAGATTGATAGCTAAAGTCAAAGGACTAGGAATCACCGGGCTCGTTTCCAACTGGATTGAGGATTGGTTAAAAGATAGAAAGCAGAGTGGTAATAAATGGAGTGGCTTCGGAGTGGGCGCCCGTCACCAGGGTGTCCCACAGGGTTCCGTTCTGGGTCCTTTACTTTTTATCATCTATATTAACGATATAGACCGGGCTTCTAAGTGCAATCTCCAAATTTGCAGACGATACGAAATTAGGAAGTAGTGTAGTACTGAGGAGGGCGTAAGAACGCTTCAGAACGATCTTGACAGGTTGGGCGAATGGTCTGCTACTTGGCAGATGCCATTCAACTTGGACAAATGTAAGGTAATGCACATAGGTTATAAAAACCCAAGACCGATTACTCTCTCTTGGGAAGGAACTTGACTGAGACCGATCTAGAGAAAGACTTAGGAGTCTATATCAGCAACGATCTGAAACCGTCGAAGCACTGTGCAGAAGTCGAAAAGAGGGCCTTAAAATTATTAGGTTATATTAAAGACAGTTCCAGTTTCGGAACAAGGAGACTGTAATGTCTCTTTATAATTCTCTAGTCAGACCTCAACTGGAATACTGTGCGCAGTTTTGGTCTCCATCCCTCAGGAAGGACATAGAAAGGTTAGAAAGAGTACAAGCAAGGGCTACAAAATTGATCCCTTCAATGAGAATGCAAAGCTACCAACGGAGATTGGAGCGCCTAAATCTGTTTAGCTTAGAGACGAGGAGGTTGCGGGGTCAGCTTATTCAAGTCTTCAAGATGCTCAAAGGAATAGACAGGGTAGATTACAGAAACTTATTCTCACTTAATGCCAATCCGACAAGAAATAATGGGTTTAAACTGGAACTAAAGACATTTAGGACCTCTGTCTGCGGAAATTTCTTTTCCTATAAAATAGTTAATATCTGGAACCAACTTCCCTCAGAGGTTGTTTCCAGTCAAAGTGTAAATGTGTTTAAAAATAGGCTAGACAAAGTACTGAATACTCTCATAGTTTAAGATTAAAACATAAAAACTCTGCAGGAGTTCGCTTGCACGGTCTCTGTGAGCAAGCTAAATATAGAGCTATTTATATATTCTCCACTTTCCTGTAAAATTTCCTTGGCTACTTTTCCAGGGTCAAGGTATTTTCTTCAACCTTTTTCCGTACCTGCCTCTGGCAGGGAGGGAGCGGAGGGTGGGGAGAGAGCCTTCTACTTTTCTATCCAGTTTTCTACTACTGCTAGGATAGTTGAAAGAAAAATAAACTTTTAATAACAGGAACCTCCCAGAGTGGACTGAAAGGTCTTTGAGGCTCTCTCTCTCTCTCTCTGTGGGGAAATAGGTAGGTGGATTGAAAACTGGCTGAGAATAGGCGGCAGAGGGTGGTAATTAAAGGGGCTAGTTCGGGT